>SKCR01005687.1:0-25679 GCA_019454045.1 Zanthoxylum bungeanum | reverse complement strand
ATATGGATTCACAAACAGACCAATCCGAGTGATAGTCACTGGATTGAAGTTAAAAACATTCGTTAGTATCTTAGAGAACTAAGGATGCTGTCTTAATCTATGGAGAGGAGAACTTGAAGTGACTGGGAACACTATAACAAGTTTCCTAACCGATAAAGATGACTATAAGTCGCAAACGGTACTATACAGTTTGAATAACGGTACAGTGAGCTGGAAATCTTCCAAGCAAGATACCGTTACCGAATAAACAACAAATGCGGGTTATTGCTGCAGCTGAAGCGGCAATAGAAGCCTTCTGGGTCGATAACAAATCTAATTAGATTAGATATAGTTCTGTTAGCAGCTGAGCTAGGCTCGAGCACAGGCTAAAGAATTAATGGTCTCATCAAAGAGATCCAGATACATACTTCGACTATTCATCTGATTCGTTCGGATCATACATCGGGGCGATGTGATGATCGAATAAATCGCATCAGATGATAATCATGAAAATCCGCTGACGAAAAGTCTTTCATCAGCAATTTGAGCCAACAGTACATAGTTCGGGTGTCAAGCACTCGAGTGACTGGCTATAGGCCAAGTGGGAGATTGTTGGACAATTATGACCCATGCGTCACTATTTGTACAGATCACGGTATTGTTGTACAAATTAACTATGTGACAATGAGATTGCACTCTTATCATTTTTGATTAGATCACCTAGATGTATAATGATGAGAGGTCCTTGGTGATTTGTTCCTGGACGGAGAATGATATGAACAGTATCAGTCCACGTAGGATAAATCATTAAACATCCCTAGTCAGAGCATTATCGAGATTGGACATCGATGAATGCGTAAAAGATTAGTATTTACACTTGTGCGCGTTGTGAGGGCACAATGTCATAGTTCTCATATATTTGGGTATAGGATACTCATGCAAGTGTAATAAGAGGTTGTGTTTGTGCCGATGGTACGGGAAACAGCTTCGCTCTGGATAAGACCCCCTCAGAATTCCATTGGTAGTATTGACTATGTGTCTATGGAAATCCGAAATCAGGGTAGGTGTATTTGGTCTTAACCTGAGACTTGCACCGCTAATGCATACGACAATCAATATACTTTGGTTGAGGTCGTCCAGGGCTTTAACCGGTTTCTGTGTACGCCAATTCTGGGTATATCGAGAATCGTAGTGTGTTGGGTGTGATGTCAAGACGGAAGTGTCATTCCAGTCATATGGAGTTGATGATCGCACAGGGATACAGAAATGGTTCTCTATATAAGGTTGCAACCGTCGGGATAATATGACTTGGTCATGATTATCCGATATTAAAAAGACTAGTTGCTCGTTATCCGATATATACTTCGTACGGGGCAGACACTGTCCCACCCCAGGCCTCGCATGTGATCATCTGATACTGGACAGAAATATGCAATACTACGTATACTACTACGCCTGATACAGATCCTTTATTCCTGTAAGGATATTTCCGGAGAATTGGGTAGGCATGGCGCTTTGCTAGAGGCCAACCTTGTCTTGTAAAATCGGTAAAACGTAGTACGAGGTACTTACGTGTTCAGATAGTCCGACGACCGAATTTACTTACTGCAACATATATGGGGATCTCATGGGTCGCTTCCAAAAGATTCACCGATGACGTATGACTCACACTTTTAATTAATCTGGCATTAATTAGAAGAGAGAAAAATTAATCTGGGATTAATTGCGGAGATATTTTATCTGGGATAAAATATCAATTAAATTAGAGATAACGATTAATTTGGAATTAATCGATGATTAGTATATTTATATATTAATCGAAATTAGATTTCGACGCGGAATTAAAATTAGATTTTAATTCGGGCGAACGAATTAATTTAGAATTAATTTGTTAGCGACGTGAATAGTGACTTCGCTAGGCGTAATCATTTAATTACGACGCAACAACGGAAATTCGTTAATTTGGAATTAGCGAACCCGAGCCCGAGATTATTTATGAGCGCATTCGTATTTCGAATTCGAGTGCGGCACGCAAGTCACATCAAGCGTCAAATCAAATGTCACATCAAACGTCAAATCAAAATGTCACTTGATTGAGTGATGTGAGTGATGTGAGTGATGTGAGTTGTTGGGGTTGTTGGAAAGCTTTATATTTGACTTTTGGAAAGCCAAATATTTGGTAATTCATTTTTTTGTTTTTGAAAAGAATAAAGTGTATTAGATACACTAAAAACACAACAAAACCTTTAATTCTCTCTCATTGCTCACGTATGGAGCAATTTTTTCTCTCCTCTCTACACGCCCAAAGTAGGCAATTTTTCTTTTGGTTGGCAGTGAACTGCCGTGACTCTTGAAGAAAAATGGGAAGCAAAGTGTGATTTTGTGGAAAAATCGAGAGTGCTAGCACACTCCGAGAGACATGCGAAGGTGATAGGGAAGTCCACCCATGAGCCGGGAATCGTTTCGCAAAGCTTGGAGCTTGATTCTTGGTGATCAAAACCGAAACCAGTGAGGAAATTCACTGCACTGCCGTGAGCAGTCCACTGCCGAGCAGATTTCGTTTTTGTTGCCTCCGCGTCGCTCAACCGATCGATGTAAGTATTCTGCAACTTCTTCGAATGTATCACACATGTTCATGTTTGATTTATGATCATTGGGACCCTTAGAATCTCCAACAATCCCTAGTCCCGAACTAGGATCTGGGGGCATTACGTATCGCCATCCCCCCAGTCCTCTACATGTGCACATGTTCTCTGTCCGTCAAGTCCAAACTGTAGCAAGTTACATACTGAGGTGGATTTTTCCCACATGCCTCTTAAACATAAAACATATTCTGGAAAAAAAAACATTTCTTCTCAAATATAACTTAAATCATAAACTTTTGTAAATAACTGTAATAAAAATGATCTAACGCCCTAAAGCATAAAAAGTAAGTCTGTTACAAAGGTAAAAAAATGAAGATCAATTTAGAAGAGTAGTGTCCACTCTCTGTTTAGAAATCTGGCTGACATTACCCACTCGTTGAGAAAACTCTGGTTACGATGATCTACATTGAATAACTAGATTGGAAATGGATTACGGAATCAGACTAAAATTTGCTTATTTAGTAAGCGCTATCACACTCTGGGGGTATCGTACTCTTATCATGATATAATATGTACATACGAGTTTATAAGAGACTTAGAGGGTAGCCTCTAACGCGTTCGTGTGAAACTAAGATGGCTAGAAACTGATTTGGACAATTATTTATCCACACGTAGCGACGCAAGGCAGTGCGCGTCGTGATGCGCATCGTCCAGAGACGTGCCCAAATTTTTGTTATGCGGCGTCTCAACGCACGAGCCTTTCACGTCGCGACGCGACTTACACCATAAGCATTTCCGAAAAAAATTCCCAGATCGCGTCGTGACGCGGGGCTCTCTACGTCACGACGTAAGACCAAAAATCTAGTTTAAAACTTCATTCATTCATACACGATTTGCTCCATACATCTCCCAAACAATCACCCAAGTAAAAATCCTTAATAAACATTCTATAACATCATCACCTCTCATCTTCAATTACTTCTTGATCTCATTGTTCTTATTATTTCACTAAATTTTAAGATTGTCCAAAAACATGAACACTTAATTCTATAACCAATGTTTCTCCTATAAATCACGAATGCACAATCCCTAACATGCCACTAACATCATCAAATGCTCAAATTATCAAAATTTTCGCAATATCCAATTTGGGTCAAGTTGGTCTCACCTTTATTCTTGTGAATTTCCTCATCTCCTAGGGTTTTATGGATGCCAAACTTCTTTCTTCTGCTTTTTCCTTCTTTTCTCTTTCTTCTTCTCTTCTTTTTCCCTTTCTTCTTATTCTTCTTCTCTTCTTGTTCTTCCTCTTGTCTCTCACGTTTTCTTTTTATTTTCTATTCTTTTCAATTTTTGTGAAATGTTAATAGTAACCCTTTTTATAGTTGTGCTTCTTTGAAATTGTCAAAGGTAGAGGAAAGTTTAGAGTTGTGTAGAAGTTTTGAGATTTCTCTAGAATGACCCTCAGGCACTATTCATCTGAATTTTTGATCTGTGTTTTTGACTCACTTCTGGTTTGAATTTGGAAAAATGTTCAACATGAAAGTCATATATCTCGATCTCATATTTCCGTCGATATATAATTCATAAAAATTGGAATTTGTATGAAAAAGTTACGGTCTAAATACCATGGGCTATCTGGAGTGGAACATCATAGAATTTCGCATCGGCGTTTCGAAGAATTAATCGTTTATCCCTAAGTAGTAAAGGCTACGGTCATTACAGTGCCCAAGTGAATCACTCATTTCTATCTGATACTCTATGACTGTATTTTTACTTTTGGCTCCTTCCTTTCTTTAAGAATTTTAATACTTCTTAAGATTCCTAGATGATCAATTGGCTCATTATTGCTTTCACCCAAGCATAACTTAGCTTGTAAGGTCCTAATGAATTTGATGCACTAGTTCCAGTATGATTGTACTCGTAATTCTTCCCAATTGAATCACTAGTCCTTATTTACAATATCTAATATATACGGGAAATTATACCAATCGTCTCACTTAAAAGCATCTTCGTACCTAAGTCGTACTGATGTCGTATGATATTTCTGAATACACATCTGAATTCTTCACCGATAATACTTCCATATCTCTAAGGATGCTTGTGTCTCTTATAGCCAGGTCTTTTCCATTCTACCTTAATTCTGGGTAATTATATACAAAGGTAATCCTTGATGCTATTACAACTGATCACACTTGATAACTTCTTAGCTCTACATGCACGATCTAATCTAACATTCACTCTCATAACTTAGCTATTCAACTCTCTCATTTCCTCATTGTTAAGTTTCAACTGCTTATCAATTCCATCCTTCAAGTTCTCCTATCTCTATCTATTTGTGAGGCTTAAGACCTCATGGTTTATGGTCAAAATTCTCCTTGTAATTCTAGCTCATTATTATTGTTTGCCGATGTCTCTTATAGTTAGGATATTATTCTTGAACAGATTTTCCGGTGGTCCTTCTTAATTGGGTTAAGCCTCTGGAACATGGTACTTATTTTAAGCCTAATTGTATGTATATTGGCCCTAAAACTGTATCTCTTACTATTATCATCGATGCTAGAGATTCGGTTCTGGTTAATGTCCATCTTTGCACTGACTTGTTCTCCTTGCTTAGTTATCCCACTTTCTCTTATTCCTACAATCTTATTTCGTCAAGTTTGTCCCGGTATCAACAATATCCATATACTTGGTTTCCTTGACCATCTTACGTTTTACCCCAATAAATTTGTTTCAAGTCATCTAAGCACTATTGGTAGCGGTGTGTTGTGAAGTGAACATACGGTTATACTCGTTATATTCCTTCCGTTTCCTGTGTAATGTAATTCCAGCCTCATTTCATCATTGATATAGGTATTCCTAGTCATTCTGTAGTTCTACTGAACTTAATCATCGAGAGTCTATCTTAACACTTATGATCTTCTGTCATTGTTTATCTAGTACCTTTTCTATTGTTGTCTTACCTCAACAGTTTCACCTCAAACATTATACTTAACGTTCCTTCCGTCTTCTCACCTACTATATTCTATACCTGGAACTTGTGTGATCTATGTCTCTATCTTCCTACCTAATGGGTATTCTCTTTTAAGGATTCTTTGTCATACTTCGTGGAATACTGTAATACGTCACAGATTTACTTATTTCTGGGAATATCATTGGGATGAATATCCTGGTTCTTCATTATTGTCTTCGTTTAACGAGGGTTGGGAGGGTGGGGTTGCACATGCTGCTCACTTTTGATCCTAGGACTTCCTTATTTACAATTAGGTAATACGGCTAGGAACTATCTGATATTCCTCTTTCGATTTTACCCCAGATTTATTCCGGCTATTGATCATACTTTCCTCAACTGAAAATCTCCTTGTGGTTCATGTTAGTGTCCTACACATGCCACAAGATCACTAAGATGATTTTTGTGTGAATACATCAAGAAGTTTAAGGAAAAAACTTACAATGATCGGATTTAGGATTTCAAAAATTCCTTCTTTGTTGGAAGCTCCAAGCCTTTGATTTGAATTCCAAACTCAATGGTCAGTTTCCCTATCACCTCACAAGACTCCATTAAGTTCTAGCTTTTAAGATTTTGAAGAAAAATCAATGGAGAGGAAAGGCAAGTCGGGCCCAAAGAGAGAGAATGAGGAATAGTGAATTTCAAGTTTCAAAAACTTGGATCAAAAAAATTGTGTGATGTGTTATAAAAGTCCAACCTTTAATGTTGCCAACCACTTCCATCACAAAAGTGACATGTGATGTAAGTAAAGTGGGTCCCATCACTTTAAATTCAAATTTTGGTTGGCTTACACTACACACTTTAGGCCCGGTTCGTTTAATCCAACTAAACGAATTTTTAGTCGCGACGTAATTAAATCCAATTTAATTAAATAATAATGCCTAGCAAAATTATTACGAAAGTCGCTTACGAATTAAATCCAAATTAATTCGTTTGCTAGAATTAAAATTCAATTTAATTCCGCATTGAAATCCAATTTCAATTAATACATCTAATATATTATTTTAGCCCAAATAAATAAATTAAATAGAAAAATCCAATTTAACTATTAAATTTATTACCGATTAATTCCTAATTAATCGCGTTCTCTCTTCTAGACGAATTTAATCCCAGATAAATTCTTGACGCAATTAATCACAGATTAATTTTCTGTCTCATAAATAATCCCAGATTATTTCCTGCCGTAATTAATTTCAGATTAATTTTCTCTCTAATAATTAATCCCAGATTAATTCTGTTCGAGTCAAATGTCATCAGAGAATCTTTGGGAAGCGACCCAATAGATCCCTGGATATGTTGGTAGTAAATCCAGTCATCGGACTATCTGAACACGTGCATACCCCGTACCACGTTCTTACCGATTTAGAAGACATGGTTGGCTTCTAGCAAAGCATCGTGCCTACCCAATTCTCCAGAAATATATTCAACATGAAATATATATAATCTGTATCAGGCGTAGTATATGAAGTATTGTATATTACGATCCAGTATCGGATGTCACATGTTAGGCTTGGGGCTGGAATTGTGTCTGCCCCGTACGAAGCATATATCAGATCACTAGCAACTAGTCTCTATAATCGGATAATCATGACCTAGTCATACTATCCCGATAGCTGCAGCATTTAAGAGTACCAGTTATGTATCCTACGTGATCATCATCTCCATATGACTGAAGTGATACTTCCATCTTGACATCACACCCAATACACTACGATTCTCAGTATACCCAGAAGAGGCGTACACAGAACCTGTTAAAGCTCCGGATGACCAAAACAAAAGCATACTGATTATCGCAATTATTAGCGATGCAAGTCTCAGGTTAAGACCATAAACATCTACCCTGATTCGGATTCCCATAGACACATAGTGATACTACCAATAAGATTCCGAGGGGTCTATCCAGAGCGAAGCTGTTCCCGATCCAACGGCTAACAGAACCTCCTATCACACTTGCATAAGTATCATATACTTAAATATTTGAGAACTATGTCGTTAAGCTTCCATAACGCACACAAGTACAATACTAGCCTATTCCGAATTATCGATGTACAGTCTCGATAATACTACGACGACTAGGATATTTAATGATTAAACCTTTCGTGGATTAATATTGTCTCATATCTTATTAATCTGGTACTAATCATAGAGACTTTTATCATTTATATATTGAAGTAATCTAATTACAAATGATAAAAGAGCAATTTCTTTTGTCATATAGTTAATTTGTACAAAAAACACTATGTCTTTTACAAATAGTGATGCTATGGGTCATAATTGTCCAACAATCTCCCACTTGGCCTATAGCCAATCACCCAAGTGTCCAACACCTGAACTATGTATGGGTCGATCATGCTTATGCTGAGATATCGCTTTCGCCAGTGGATTTGCAAGGTTATCATCAGATGCGATTTTTCGATCTTCACATCGCCACGATGTGTGATCTCTTAAATCAGATGAAACCATTGAAGTACATACTTGGATCATTAATGAGACCGTAATTCCTTAGCCTGTGCTGTAGCCCAGCTCAGCTACTAACAGAACTACTCATATTCCAATTAGGAATTTTATAGATCCAAAATGCTTTTTTTGCTGCCTCAGCCGCATTAATGTAATCTGCTTTTGTTGAATCGGCAACAGTATCTTACTTGGAAGATTTTCAGCTCATTGTTCCGTTATTCAAAAAAAATATGTACCCTTATTGCGACTTACAGTCGTCTTTATCGGTTTGGAAACTTGCAATGGTGAACCTAGTCACCTCAAGTTCTCATTCCCTATAGATTAAGAAAGCATCCTTAGTTCGTCTAAGATTCTCAAGGATGTTCTTAACATCAATCCAGTGACCATCACCTAGATCGGTCTGATAATGACTCCACATGCTCAAAACATATGAGACACCAGGTCGCGTACATGTTTGTCACAGTACGAGCTCTTGGAGAGTGTCAACAACTTTTAGATCTATCTCAGTAGATCCTTATTCCTAGAATAAAGGTTGCCTCTCCCAAGTTTTTAATGGAGAATTTTAATGAAAGCCAAGCTTTCACCGATTGTAACATGGGAATGTTATTGCTACGAAGCAATACATCATCAATGTATAGGACAATCATTGTCAGTGCGCTCCCACTGACCTTCTTATATACAGAAGAATCATCTTTGTTTTGAATGAAACCATATACCATTATAATCTCATCAAAACATTGGTTCCAAGAACGTAATGCTTGCTTCAATCCATAAATGGATCGATTTAACTTGCAAACCTTGTTTGCATATTTTGGCACGACAAAACCGTCAGGCTGTTTTATATAAACATCCTCCAAAAGGTTTCCGATAAGGAAAGCGGTTTTGACGTCCATCTGCCATATTTCATAATCGAAATATGCAGCTATAGCAAGCATTATCCGAATTGATTTAATCATGGCAATGGGTAAAACTTTCGCTACAAGCCTAGCTTTGTATGTTTGTATGTTGCCATCCATGTCTGTCTTCACCATGAAGACCCATTTACTACCAAAAGGCACAATGCCTTCTGGTACATCAATCGGTGTCCAAACTTGGTTGGTATACATGGAATCCATTTGGACTTCATGGCACCTTACCATATAGCGAAGTTGATACCTTGTACCGCTACCTCATACGTAGCCGGCTCATTATCCTCAATAAGACTAATGTCTACGTGAGGTGAGATCAGAAACCCACAACTCTTAGGTTATTTTCTGACTCTCTCCAGCCTACACGGTTCTTGTGTATTAGAAGATTGTGGAACAGTCTCATCCCTGATGAACTGTTCGTGTTCTGTTAGGGATCGGTTCCAGGATCAGTATTACTTTGATTTTCATCGAGTTTTACTTTCCTCCCACTAACCACTGCATTTAGGAATTCCTCTAAGGAAAACCGCATGGAGAGCAACAAATACCTTGTTCTCATGTGGGTTGTATAAGTAATATACTTTGGTTTCCCTAAGACAACCTACAATATGCACTTATCCGATTTGGGTTCTAGTTTGGCATCATCCAAACGTTTAATATATACCCAGCATCCCCAAATCTTCAGGAATGAGAAACCCGGTTTCTATCCTGTCCATATTTCATATGGAGTTTGTCCAACAGATTTTGACGGAACCTTATTCAAAATAAGTATTGCACTGTTCAATGCGTATCCCCTAAAGGAAATTGATAGCTCAGTGCGACTCATTATTGACCTTACCATGTCAAACAAAGTTCGGTTTCTCCGTTCGGAAACACCACTCAATTGAGGTGTTCCAGGAGGAGTCCACTGTGAAAGAATACCATACTCTTTCAAGTAATCAAGAAACTAATTGCTTAAGTATTCTCCACCACGGTTCGACCGTATTAATTACTTTTACCGGTCAGTTTTTCTCTACTTCGTGTCGAAACTCTTTGAATTTATCAAAAGTTTCCGACTTGTGTTTCATAAGATACACATAACCATAACGCGATGCAACATCCGTAAAGGTTACGAAGTATTCATATCCACCTCTAGCTTGGCTAGATATGGGCCCACTACGTCACCATGAACGAGGGCTAACAACTCGGTGGCACATACACCTTTACATTTAAAAGGCATTTTAAGCAGTTTGCCTAATAAACAAGATTCGCAGACATCATATGAATTAGGATCAAATCCGTCCAAGTATCCATTCTTCCAAAAAGTGGATATACGAGTCTTGTTAATGTGTCCCAAACAAAAATGCCACTAATAAGTCTCATCTGATTTACTCAGTTTGAGCCTTTTGTTTGTCATGTTATATGTTTGAGATTCATTTATATTCGAAATATAAATAATGTTATTCACATCTAATGTGTATATCTCAATATCATCTTTATAAACAAAACACCCAGTGTCTGGAACATAAAGTTATACCCGCAACGGATTAAAATAGATATAGAGATAATTTTTCTAGTCAAACTAAGTACATTATAATAGTTTCCTAATTTAAGTACATGCCCAAAGGGCAGTTCCAAAACTTAGGTTCCCACAGCCAAAACAGCGACTCTCGTCTCGTTTCTGACTCGCAGGTCGATCTCATCTGAAGCCAGTCTCCTGCTAATCAGCAGATCCCGCACATCAGTACATATGTATGTACCACATCCAGTATCAAAAATCCAATTTTTTAAAACCAGTAGTGGACACGTTTATTATAATAACAAACATACCTGAAGTCGGAGCCTTGCCCTCCTTCACTTCCTTCATGTCTGCCTTGTCCATACGGCAATCATGCTTCATGTGACCCCGTTTGCCACAGTTTAGGCAGACATCTTGGGATATGTCCTTTGTCTTCCCAGAAGACTGTGACGATTTTGCCTTTGTCTCTTTTTCTTCACACCCCTAGAAGCCTTCGGCCAAGCCTTGGCCTTCTGGGATGTCAAATTAAGATGCGTCTTGCGCTTCTTGCCCTTTTGGAAGCTCTGGCTTACCTCCTTGAGCATAGCCATTAACTCTCCAAGAGTTTTCTCTTGGTTAATGATAAACCCGCCCAAGCTTTCGGACAGAGACTATAAGATCAAATATATTGAAGTCTCAGCCTCATAGGTAATGCCCAGCTAACCTAGCTGTTTGATGTCAGTAATCATCTGCGATACCTAGTGATCGAAAGATGTACCCTCTGACATACGCGAGTGAAAGAGCTTCTTTTGCAATTCGTACTTCTAAGATCTAAGGGTAGATCTATGAAGATCCTTTAATTTCAACATCATGGTATAAAGATCCAATCCTTAGCTCTGACGATGAAGTTAAGGAGTCATTGCGGCAATCATAACGGATTGAGCACTAAAGTTATCATCACGATGAGTCTTCCAAAACTCGTGCTCTACTATTTTCTCAACTCCGGGCTCAGGCCCGAGAGGTTTCTATATGACATTGAGTAATTTCTCGGCTCCCAGGACTATCCTGAGATTTATCTCCCAATTTGGAAAATTGGAGCCATTAAAGAGATTCTCGCCAATGATTATGTCTCTAACGCTAATCTTTCTAGCCATCTCGATTGCAATAGTCCAACTATTCAATGAACGATATCGGGTACTCTCAAAATGTAATGGTTACTATAGTCCAACTATATAACTAACTACAAGTGGAGTAGTGTCTTATACAGTCTAACTGTTCAAAGAAAGCAATATTCAATATTAGTCCAACTAATATATATTTATTACGACGATAAATAAAGTAAAAGAGCTCGTGTAAGCAAGTATTAAAAGAAATTGCAAATTTAATACTGGCCTCTCACTATTTTTCGGCGAGCCTCTAACCCTCTGTGGAGTACTCGAGAAACCCAGTTTCCTAGTGGGCTAGGATCCCGTTAAATACTACACAACCTTGACTTTGGCCAACAAGCTGTATGAAACTTAACTAGGTAGATCTCTAAGATCAATTAGACCCCATCCAATTCCTAGATCCGGTAGGTGGACCTCCAAGTCCAAGATATATATCCAATATATATTTCCTAACCTTTTCCTCTGAATCAAATAAGTCTTGGCTTTGGCTCAACAAACTTAATGATTCCAGTTAAGCGTGACCCATTGACAGTAGGAAAGCTTCGTAATCCACGTCGATAAACTAGAAGTGACCTTGACTTTGGCCAACAAGTCACAACCGCCCAAGACATGCGATATAGAACAAAGCTTTCTTGATTCAAACACATCCGCGATGGACATTGATCTTGACTTTCGCCAACAAACCAATGCCAATCTTGGATCTTGAGAAAGAACCACTCAATGGAAGGAAAACGCTTAATATTTGATGAGGGTTTTTTTCGCGTAAATTGGCAACCAATTTATTATCTTTGATTAGGTCTCATCATACACCCTTAAACATGCATTCTAAAAGCATAATAAGGCGTGAATAAAATTTAATAATGATATGCGGATGGATATATAAAACAATTTGTTCCTAGAACAAATCTTTCACTTTCCTCTCTCCCGCTAGCACTATACATACTTCTACCCAATTACATAACACTAAAAGAAACCTCATTTGCATTGAGGGGAATTGGTGAGAAGAGAAATACAAAGAGTAAAGAGATAATAGGCTGGACACGCAGGTCCAATTTAAATAAATTCTAAATTTATTACAATAATTTCCAAAATTGCCCTCACCCTTCTAATATACATCCGATAAACATTATTCATACAAATACATCCATGTATTCACACAAAGCATGTTATTCAATCAATCTAATCCAATTAATTAATCTTTGAATTAATGACCATCCAATGTTCAAAAAACGATTTGATTTGCGCGAGTCCAACTCGTTTAAGAATAAATTCTCAAAGTAAGTATTCTTGAATTATATCGAACTACAATTTTAAATCCAATTTTAATTGTATCCAATACTAATTCATATTTAATTCCTAATTAAATAATTACACTTATTGAGTGCCTTTTAGACTTGGTTTCCAAATCAAATCTTAATGGGTCTCAAAGGCCCAATTAGTATCCAATACTATTCGATTAAAGTCCAATGGGCTTTCAATTAATTCTTTAGGCATGGGCTTTGGCCATTATTGATCAAACCCAAGATGTCAAGGCCCAAATAGGAATCACCTTATTGCCAAAAATCAATTTAGGCCCAATTAAATTATTTAAAGGCCCAATAGTCATATTTGGATTTTATGGAAATGGTTTTAGGCCCAATTGGATCCAACCCAATTGTCCAAAACCAAACTTGGCCCAACCAAGCCCATTAAGCCCAAATACAACAAATTAAATTATCTTATTATTCCAAATAACATATTAATCTAATTAAAGTGTAATTAACATAATTAATCAACTAATCTAATGTTTCCAAAACACTAATTAATCCAATTAATCATGCTCATTAATTCCAATTCATGTCCAACATAAATTGAAGAAAAAATAATTCATTCCAACATGCTTAGGCTCACGGCAATTACATAAAATAACATTCAATTTGATTTCAATCCAATTAAATCAATAATCAATATTCATTTCATGTATTTAACATATCCAATTGTCAAATTTCAAAATTTGACATGACCATTCCTAGGGCATACATTCGGCCATGCTAAGAATTTGGGGATTTTTGATCTAATCAATTTATCTCAAATCCAAAGATGCACAAATCCAATTCATCATCATACTAACGCAACCAAACAATCAATTTAGGCATTTTCAAACTCCAAGCAAAAATCCCAAATTAAAGTCCATAAACCCTAGAATTCAAATCAAGCTTAGGATGGCTCTAGATACCATTGTTAGTGTCCTACATATGCCACAAGATCACTAAGATGATTTGTGTGTGAATACATCAAGAAGTTTGCGGAAAAAACTTACAATGATCGGATTTAGGATTTCAAAAATTCCTTCTTTGTTGGAAGCTCAAGCCTTTGATTTGAATTCCAAACTCAAGGGTGAGTTTCCCTATCACCTCACAAGACTCCATTAAGTGCTAGCTTTTAAGATTTTTGAAGAAAAAATCAATGGAGAGGAAAGGCAAGTCACGCCCAAAGAGAGAGAATGAGGAATAGTGATTTTCAAGTTTCAAAAACTTGTATAAAAAATTGTGTGATGTGTTATTAAAGTCCAACCTTTAATGTTGCCAACCACTTCCATCATAAAAGTGACATGTGATGTAATTAAAGTGGGTCCCACCACTTTAAATTCTAAATTTGGTTGGCTTACACTACACACTTTAGGCCCGGTTCGTTTAATCCAACTAAACGAATTTTCAGTCGCTATGTAATTAAATCCAATTTAATTAAATAATAATACCTCGCAAAATTATTACGAAAGTCGCTTGCGAATTAATTCCAAATTAATTCGTTCGCTAGAATTAAAATCCAATTTAATTCCGCATTGAAATCCAATTTCAATTAATACATCTAATAAATTATTTTAGCCCAAATAAATAAATTAAATAGAAAAATCCAATTTAACTATTAAATTTATTTTACCGATTAATTCCTAATTAATCACGTTCAATCTTCTAGACGAATTTAATCCCAAATAAATTCTTGACGCAATTAGTCCCAGATTAATTTTCTCTCTAATAATTAATCCCAGATTAATTATGTTCGAGTCAAATGTCATCGGTGAATCTTTGGGAAGCGACCCAAGAGATCCCTGGATATGTTGACAGTAAATAGGGTCATCGGACTATCCGAACACGTGCATACCTCATACCACATTCTTACTGATTTACAAGACATGTTTGGCTTCTATCAAAGCACCGTCTCTACCCAATTCTCCAGAAATATATTCAACATGGAATATATATAATCTGTATCAGGCGTAGTATACGAAGTATTGCGTATTACAATCCAGGATCGGATGTCACATGTTAGGCCTGGGGCTGGAATTGTGTCTGCCCCGTACGAAGCATATATCGGATCACTAGCAACTAGTCTTTTTATGATCGAAAAGTCATGACCTAGTCATACTTTCCCGATGGCTATAGCATTATACAGTACCAGTTATGTATCCCTGAGTGATCATCATCTCCATATGACTGAAGTGATACTTCCATCTTGACATCACACCTAATACACTATGATTCTCAGTATACCCAGAAGAGGCGTACACAGAACCTGTTAAAGCCCCGGATGACCAAAACCAAAGTATACTGATTGTCACAAGTATTAGCGATGCAAGTCTCAGGTTAAGACCATATACACCTACCTTGATTCGGATTCACATAGACACATAGTCATACTACCAATGGGATTCTGAGGGGTCTATCCAGAGCGAAGCTGTTCCCGATCCAACGACTAACAGAACCTCCTATCACACTTGCATAAGTATCCTATACTTAAATATATGAGAACTATGTCGTTAAGCTTCCATAACGTGCACAAGTGCAATACTAGCATATTCCGCATTATCGATGTCCAGTCTCGATAATACTATGACTATGGATATTTAATGATTAAACCTTTCGTGGATTAATAATGTCTCATATCTTATTAATCTGGTACTAATCATAGGGACTTTTATCATTTATATATTCAAATAATCCAATTACAAAATGATAATAGAGCAATTTCCTTTGTCACATAGTTAATTTGTACAAAGAACACCATGTCTTTTACAAATAATGATGCTATGGTTCATAATTATCCAACAGTTCATGCTTTCTGAAAACTCTACCACAGTCCGTCTGTTATTCTTCTTACAAATCTCAGTTTCTTAGCCTCCTCTTAAGTCATTATTTCCTTGGAAAATCCACATCAATTTCGATAGGTTGAGGTATTACTACTAGTACTTCTGATTCGAGTACTACCCCTTACTAGTTCTTCCATTCTAGTGTAATGAGGCTCTGAATAAATCCTATACCTTATTTTTGAGAATTGTTCTCTCTGATTCTTTTACTTCTTTGAACTTTTATCTTTTTTGGGCCACGCTTCCACAATGGGTCTGATTGTTACTTTAAATTTTAGCTTGGCTTGTAGTGATTTCAAACTTACTTCATCTCTTACAGCCTATCATTCTCTTATGATTCTTATCTAGATTCAGCTGAACTTCTTGGTTTGATTGTCTTGTTGTTGTTGGACAATTATGACCCATAGCGTCACTATTTGTACAGATCATGGTATTGTTGTACAAATTAACTATGTGACAAAGGAGATTGCACTCTTATCATTTATGATTAGATCACCTAGATATATAAATGATAGGAAGTCCCTGTGATTTGTTCATGGATTGAGAATGATATGAGACAGTATCAATCCACGAAGGATAAATCATTAAATATCCATAGTCAGAGTATTATCGAGATTGGACATCGATGAATACGTAAAAGACTAGTATTACACTTGTACGCGTTGTGAGGGCATAACAACATAGTTCTCATATATTGGGTATAGGATACTCATGCAAGTGTAATATGAGGTTGTGTTTTACCAATGGTACGAGAAACAGCTTCGCTCTGGATAGACCCCCTCAGAATTCCATTGGTAGTATGACTATGTGTCTATGGAAATCCGAAATCAGGGTAGGTGTATTTGGTCTTAACTTGAGACTTGCACCGCTAATACTTGCGACAACCAATATACTTTGGTTGCGGTCGTCTAGGGCTTTAACAGACTCTGTGTACCCCAATGCTGGGTATATTGAGAATCGTAGTGTGTTGGGTGTGATGTCAAGACGGAAGTGTCACTCCAGTCATATGGAGTTGATGATCTCGTAGGGATACAGAACTGGTTCTCTAAAAAGGTTGCAACCGTCAGGATAATATGACTTGGTCATGATTATCCGATAATAAATAGACTAGTTGCTCGTTATCCGATATTGCTTCGTACGGGGAAGACACTGTACCAGCCCCAGGCCTTGCATGTGATCATCCGATACTGGATCGAAATACGCAATACTACGTATACTACGCCTGATATAGATCCTTTATTCCTGTAAGGATATTTCTGGAGAATTGGGCAGGCATGGCGCTTTGCTAGAAGCCAACATTGTCTTGTAAATCGGTACAAACGTAGTACGAGGTACTTACATGTTTGGATAGTCCGAGGACCGAATTTACTACCAACATATCCGGGGATCTCATGGGTCGCTTCCAAAGATTCACCAATGACGTATGACTCGCACTTTTAATTAATCTGGGATTAATTGGATAAGAGAGAAAATTAATCTGGGATTAATTGCGGAGATATTTTATCTGGGATAAAATATCATTTAAAGAGAGAGAACGATTAATTTGGAATTCGCTGCGGAATTAAAATTAGATTTTAATTCCGGCGAACGAATTAATTTAGAATTAATTCGTTAGCGACGTGAATAGTGACTTCGCTAGGAGGAAAAAATTTAATTGCGTCGCAATGGAAAATTCGTTAATTTGGAATTAGCGAACCAGAGCCCGAGATTATTTGCGAGCACATTCGCATTTCGAATTCGAGTGCGGCACGCAAGTCAAATCAAGCGTCAAATCATTAGTCGCAACAAGCGTTAAATCACTTGTCACTTTGAGTGATGTGACTTGACAACTTGATTGATTGATGGGAAGTGATGTGAATGGTTGGAGCATTTATTGATTGACTTTTTGAAAGCAAAAATAAAGAAATAAGGAAATGAATTTGGAAATTCATTTAAGTGTATTTGATACACTTTTCCACCAACCATCTCATATCTCTCTCTTCCTCACTTCTCCTTCTCTTTTCTCGCCCAGAGGGCTGTAATTTTCTTTCTGTTTATGGTCTAAAAACCGAGTGACAAGGAGAAAAATGGGAAGGAAAGTGCGATTTTGTGGCAAAATCAAGAGTGCTAGCACACTCCGGGATCATGCGAAGGTGATAGGGAAGTCTACACCATGACCGGGAATCAAATGACGAAGCTTGGAGCTTGGTTTCTTGTTGATTGAAGGCCGAAAACAGTGAGGAAATCAGCTCACTGCTGCCGATGCCAGTCCAAGGCAGAAATGTGTTTTTGTTGCCTCTAGCGTCGCTCAATCGATCGATGTGAGTATTCCGCGACTTTCTCGATTGTATTCACACATATTCATGCTTGTTTATTGATCCTTGGGACCTTAGCAAACTCCAACAATGGTATCATGAGCAAGGAAAAGCATGAAAAGTTTAGGGCTTAAAATTTGGGTAAACTTGATTTTGAGCATGATTAATGAAATGGATGAATTAGTATGCTTAAATTGTGTTTTAATTGAAGATTGATTGGATCAATTTGTTGAAATGTGTTTGGAACAAATTTCCCCAATTTTTTTGTGTTTGCCGAAAATAATGCCCTATTTTTCTTGGTGATTTTTTGATTTTTGATCATTGGATGTGTTGGAAATCTTTGGGATGTTGATTTAATGTCGATTGTGGAATTAATTGGATTGAATTCGAATCGGACATAAAATCCCCAATGTTGCCGAGACATAAAGTAAGCATGAATGGGTTTGATTTTTGATTAAATTGTGTTGGACATGATTTAATGTAAAAGAGCATGATTAGTTGTGTTAATTAATGTTTTAGAAATGTTAATTGGGTAATTAATTATGTTATAAACTTAGTGTAATTAAATTGGGAAATTGGATTTTTGGAATTTAATTATTTGGGCCTTAAATTGGATTTGGGCTTGTTGTGTTGTAATTGGGCTTATGGGATTGGTTGTACCAAGATGGGTTTAGGCTAAATTGGTTGGATCCAATTGGGCCCAAACCGCATCCATAATGCCCAAATGACTAATGGACCTTTAAAGTTTACTTGGGCCTAATGGGCCTAAATTGATTTCTAGGCTTATGGGGTAATTCCCAGATTGGACTTTGGTTATTGGGTTTGACCCGAGTTGACCAAAAGTCCACGCCTCAAGAAATTATTTAAAAGCCCATTGGACTTTAATTAATTGATGTGGACGTTAATCGGGCTTTGAGACCCGTCGCGATTAAATTTGGAATTTAAGTCGTAAAAGGTTTATTATTAAGTGTAATGTTTATTTGGAATTAAATAGCGAATTAGAATTAAATGCATATTGAATTGGATTTAATTATGTAATTTAATTTAATTCAAGAATTCGTACTTTGAGTACTTATTCGCAAAACGAGTTTGACTCGAACAAAATCAAATCGTTGTTTGAACTTGGATGATCACTAATTATCAGATTAATTAATTTGATTAGATTGATTGATAACATGCTTGTGTGAATACATGGTTGCGATGCATGAATAATGTATATCGGATGGATATTAGATGGGTGGGACAATTTTAGAAGTTTTTGTAATAAATTTGATTTATTAATTGGACCTGCGTGTCCAGCCTTATCATCACCTCCTTATTCTTTGTATTCTCTTCTCCCTATTCCCCTCAATGTAAATTAGGTTTCTTTAGAAGTGTAGTGTAACGGGTTAGAAGTAATACTTGTGCTAGCGGGGAGAGAAGAAATGGAGAGAATTGGATCTAGGATCATTGTGTAAAGTATCCATCCGCATATCATTATTATATTTTATTCATATGCGCTTTATTATGTGTTTAGAATGCATGTTTAAGGGTGTATGATTATGAGACCTTAACAATATAATAATTGGTTGCCAATTTGCACGCGAAAAACCCTCGCAAAATATTAAACGTTTTTTCTTCCATTGAGTGATTCTTACTCAAGATCCGAGACTGGCATTGGCTTGTTGGCCAAAGTCAAGGCCTTTGTCCGTCGAGGATGTGTTTGAATCACAAGAGCTTTGTTCCATATCAGTGTCTTGTCCAAGTTGTGGTTTGTTGGCCAAAGTCAACACTTCTTGTCCATCGACATTGATTACGAAGCTTTCCATGGTCAATGGGTCACGCTTAACTGGGATCACTAAGTTTGTTGTGCCAAAGCCAAGGCTTAGTTGATTCAGAGGAAAAAGGTTAGGTAATACATTGGATGTATTGGCATATATAAGATATATGTTTCAGACTTGGATGTCCCCCTACCAGATCTAGGAATTGGATTGGATCCAATCGATCTTAGAGATCTACCTAGTTAATTATCATACAATTGTTGGCCAAAGTCAAGATTGTGTGATATTTAACGGGAATCCTAGCCCACTAGGAAACACAGTTTCCCGAGTACTCGACATAGGGTTAGAGGCTCGCGAAAAATAGTGGGAGGCAAGATTGAATTTGCAATATCCGTTTAATTCTTGCCCATACGCGCTCAAACAAATATCATTCTTCAAATAAATTAAGTTAGTTGGACTAATATTTAAATCGTTGTTTTAATAAATAGTTGGACTATATTTCAAACTATTCATTTATAGTTGATTTTATAATTGATTATAGTAATCAATATAATTGATTTTAATCTATTAAATTATAGTAATTAAATAGTTTGGACATTGTAATTCATTATAATAAATAGTACCTAAATCGTTGATTAAATAGTTGGACTATTAGAAATCAAGATAGAAAATTGAAAGATTGACATTTAAAACATGATCCTAGGGAAAATGTATTTAAATAGTTTAATTTTCAAATTGGGAATAAATTTCAGGATGGTCCTGGAAAATAATAAGTTACTTTATTGGATAAAATAACATATTAGGCCTAAGCCCGGAGTTAAGCAAATAGTAGAGCATAATCTTTGGAAGATTTATGTGATGATAACTTAAGTGCTTAATCCATCAAGCTGTGGCAGTAGACTTCTTAATTTCTGAATCAGAACTAAGGATTAGACCCTTAAAGTATGATAATGAAATTGAAGGATCTTCATAATCTATCTTTAGATTTAGAAGTACTAAATTGCAATTGATAACTCTTGGAGAGTTGATGACTATTCTCAAGGAGACAAAGTCAAGTTTGCAATTAGGCAAGTAGCACAAGGCCACCTTACCTTACTTCTACTAGTCGATATTCTAAAGGCAAGGCTTGGCCAAAGGCTTCTGGAGTGTTAAAAAGGCAAAGGCAAAATCATTATAATCTTCTGGGAAGATAAATGACATATCCTAAAATGTCTGCCAAATTGTGGCAACGGGATCGCGGAAGCGTGACTGCCGTTTGGACAAAGCAGACATGAAGGAATTGAAGACGAGCAAGGCTCTGACTTCAAATATGTTTGTCAACATTATGTTCACTACTAGTATTAAAATTAGATTTTAAAATACTTAGTGTGGTACATAAATATATATTGATGTTCAGAATCTGCTATAAGCAGGATTTGAAACTGTTATAATGTAACTAGTTTGACTAGATACATTATCTCTATTATCAGTGTTTAACCCATTGCGGGTGAACCTTTATTCTAGAACACTAAGTGTTTTATTATATAAAGAAGATGATATTGATATAAACACATTAGATGTGAATAACAGAATTATATTTTGAATATAAATAAATCTCAAAACATACACACATGACAAACAAATAGCTCGAACTGATTTGATCGGAGAATCATATCGTGGCATTGTTGTCTGGGACACAATGAAACAAGACTCGTATATCCACACTTTTGAAGAGTGGGTACTCGGACTAATTGATACTATTCAAATGAAGTCTACGAATCTAGTTTATTGGGCAAAGTGCCTAAAACACTATTTACTATGGTAAATGTAAATGCCCTGATCTGTTAGCCCTAGTTCATTGTGAAGCAAGTGGTCCCATGTCTAGCTAGGCTAGATGTGTATGATATTTTCGTGACTTACGGATGTGGCATCGCGTAAGGGTTACGTGTTTCTTTTAAAACACAAATCGAAAACTTTTATAGTGTTCGACATGAAATAGACGAACAGATCGGCTATAGTATTATACCGTCACGGTAAGACCGTATGGAAAATATTTAAGAACAATAAGTTTCTTATATACTTGAAAGAGTATAGTATTCTTTCAATGAGGACTCCTCCCGGAACACGTCAGTTTGACGGTGTGTCCGAACGAGTAACCGAATTTTGTTGGACATGATAAGGTTAATCATGAGTCGCTCTGAGCTACCATTTCCTTCAACGGATAAGCATAAACAGTGCAGAACTATTTAGAATAAGTTCCATAAATATCTGTTTGACAGATATCATATTAGATATGAACGGGAAAGAAACCGGGTTTCTCATTCCTGAATATTTGGGAATGATAGGCATACGTTTGGAAGATACCAAACTAAAACCCAAATTGGATAAGTGCCAATTGTAGGTTATCCTAGGGATACCAAAGTATAGTACTTATACAACTCACAAGAGAACAATTAGATTGTTGCTCACCATGCGGTTTTTCCTAAAAGGAATACCGATATGCTGTGGTAAGTGGGAGGATAGTAAAGCTCGATGAAAATCAGATTGATACTGTTCCAGGCATCGAATCCTAATGGAACATAAATAGTTCATCAAGGATGGAACTATACCAGTAATCTTCAAATACACAAGAATCGCGTATGTCGGAGAGAATCAGAAAACAACCTGGGGTATGAGTTTCTAATCTCACCTCATAAAGATGTCAATCTTATTGAGGTATACCAACTGACTACATATGAGGAAGTGATACAAGGTATCGACTCCCTATTATGACAAAGTGTCATGAGTCCGAAATGGATTCCATGTATATCAACAAGTTTGGATACTAGTTGATGTACCGCATGGCATTGTGCCTACTGGTACTTTATAAGTCTTCAAGGAAGACATACATGGAAGGCAACATATCAACGTATAAAGTTAGGCTTTTAGAGAAAAGGTATCGTTATCAACATTGTGTTGATTACGATTCAACTTTTTAACTGTTGCCACGGTAAATCCATTTGGATAATGGTTGCTAAAGCTGCATGTTTCATGTATGAAATATGTCAGCTGAACGGGAAAATTGCTTTCCTAAAAAGGAAACCTTTCGAAGGATGTTTACAACATCCTGTCGGTTTTGTCATACCGTAACTAGCAAACAAGGTTTGCGGGTTATTCGATCCATGTTTGGATTGAAGCAATCATAGGTTCTTGGAATTATCGTTTTGATGTAATCATAATGGTTTATGATTTAATTCAAAACGAAAAGGATTCTTGTGTATATAACGAGGTTAGTGGGAGCGCACTGACAGTGGCTGTCCTATAAATAATGATAATATGTCATTTCTTGGAAATGATATTCCATAAAAACAATCGGTGAAAGCTAGGCTTTCGATAAAAACTCTCCGAGAACTCATACATTGAAAAATGTACGCGACCTGGTGTCTCATACGCTTTGAGCATATGGATTCACAAACAGGCTAATCCAAGTGATAGTCACTGGATTGACGTTAAGAACATACTTAGTGTCTTAGAGAACTAAGGATGTTATCTTAATCTGTGGAGAATAAGAACTTGAAGTGACTGAGATCACTACTGCAAGTTTCCTAAACCGATAAAATGACTGTAAGTCGCAAATGGTACTATACAGTTTGAATAACGGAACAGTGAGCTGGAAATCTTCCAAGCAAGATACTGTTACCGTATAAACAACAAATATGGGTTATTGCTGCAACTGAGGCAGCAATAGAAGCCATTGGGTCGATAAACAAATCTAATTAGATTAGATATAATTCTGTTAGCAGCTGAGCTAGGCGTCAGCTAATGCTAAAGAATTAATGGTCTCATCAACGATCCATATATATACTTCGATATTCATCTGATTCGTTCGGATCATACATCATGGCAATGTGATGATCGAATAAATCGCATCAGATGATAATCATGCAAATCCACTAACGAAAGCCTTTTCTCAACAGTTTGAGCCAACCGTACATAGTTTGGGTGTAAGACACTCGAGTGACTGGCTGTAGGCCAAGTGGGAGATTGTTGGACAATTATGACCCATAGCGTCACTATTTGTACAGATCATGGTGTTGTTGTACAAATTAACTATGTGACAAAGGAAATTGCACTCTTATCATTTGTGATTAGATCACCTAGATATATAGATGATAGAAGGTCCCTGTGATTTGTTCCTGGATTGAGAATGATATGAGACAGTATCAATCCACAAAGGATAAATAATTAAATATCCCTAGTTAGAGTATTATCGAGATTGGACATCGATGAATACGTAAAAGACTAGTATTACACTTGTGCGAGTTGTGAGGGCACAACGACATAGTTCTCATATATTTGGGTATAGGATACTCATGCAAGTGTAATAGGAGGTTGTGTTTTACCGATGGTATGGGAAACAGCTTCGCTCTGGATAGACCCCCTTAGAATTCCATTGGTAGTATGACTATGTGTCTATGGAAATTCGAAATTAGGGTAGGTGTATTTGGTCTTAACCTGAGACTTGCACCGCTAATACTTGCGACAATCAATATACTTTGGTTGCGGTCGTCCAGGACTTTAACAGACTCTGTGTACGCCAATGCTGGGTATATTGAGAATCGTAGTGTGTTGGGTGTGATGTCAAGACGAAGTGTCACTCCAGTCATATGGAGTTGATGATCGCGCAGAGATACAGAACTGGTTCTCTAAAAAGGTTACAACCGTCGGGATAATATTTCTTGGTCATGATTATCCGATAATAAAGAGACTAGTTGCTCGTTATCCGATATATGCTTCGTACGGGGCAGACATTGTACCAGCCCAGGCCTTGCATGTGATCATCTGATACTGGATCGAAATACGCAATACTACGTATATTACGCCTGATTCTGGAGAATTGGGTAGGCAGGGCGCTTTGCTAGAAGCCAACCTTGTCTTGTAAATCGGTACAAACGTAGTACGAGGTACTTACGTGTTTGGATAGTCCGAGGACCGAATTTACTACCAACATATCCGGGGATCTCATGGGTCGCTTCCCAAAGATTCACCGATGACATATGACTCACACTTTTAATTAATCTGGGATTAATTGGATAAAAGAGAAAATTAATCTGGGATTAATTGCGGAGATATTTTATCTTGGATAAAATATCATTTAAAGAGAGAGAACGATTAATTTGGAATTAATCGATTAATTAATATATTTGATATATTAAACAAAATTGGATTTCGACGCGGAATTAAAATTAGATTTTAATTCGGGCGAACGATAAAATTTAGAATTAATTCATTAGCGACGTGAATAGTGACTTCGCTAGGCATAATCATTTAATTGCGTCGCAACGGAAAATTCGTTAATTTGGAATTAGCGAACCCGAGCCCGTGATTATTTGCGAGCGCATTCGCATTTCGAATTCGAGTGCGGCACGTAAGTCAAATCAAGCATCAAATCATTAGTCGCATCAAGTGTCAAATCACTTGTCACTTTGAGTGATGTGACTTGACAACTTGATTGATTGATGGGAAGTGATGTGAATGGTTGGATCATTTATTGATTGACTTTTTGAAAGTAAAATAAAGAAATAAGGAATTGAATTTGGAAATTCATTTAAGTGTATTTGATACACTTTTCCACCAACCATCTCACATCTCTCTCTTCCTCACTTCTCCATCTCTTTTCTCGCCCAAGAGGGCTGTAATTTTCTTTCTGTTTTCTGGTCTAAAAACCGAGTGACAAGGAAGAAAAATGGGATGGAAAGTGTGATTTTGTGGCAAAATCAAGAGTGCTAGCACACTCCGGGATCATGCGAAGGTGACAGGGAAGTCCACCCATGAGCCGGGAATCAACTGACGAAGCTTGGAGCTTGGTTTCTTGTTGATTGAAGGCCGAAAACAGTGAGGAAATCAGCTCACTGCCGAATGCAGTCCAAGGCAGAAAATGGATTTTTGTTGCCTCCAGCGTCGCTCA
>SKCR01005686.1:0-25546 GCA_019454045.1 Zanthoxylum bungeanum | reverse complement strand
GTGGGCAGAAAATCAAGTTTTGTTCGTTGCCGCGTCGCTCAACCGATCGATATGAGTATTCCGTAACTCCCTCGTTGTATTCGCACACTTATTTCTTGCTTTGTATTCGATCCTCGGGACTTAGAGATCTCCAACAATGGTTTCAGAGCGATTAAAAGCATGAAATTTGATTAGCGCTTAAAATTTGGGTAAATTGTATTTGAGCATGTTTTAATGAAATTGGATGAATTAATATGCTTAAATATGTTTTAATTGATGATTGATTGGATCAATTTGTTGAAAAATTGTTTGGAACATTTTTCCCCAAATTTCTTGTGTTGGCCGAATGGTTGAGTGCCCTAATTATTGGTAATTTTTTGTTTCGTTGATCATTGGATGACTTGAAATGATTTGGGAATGTTGATTTAATGTCGATTGTGGATTTAATTGGATTGAAACCGAATCGGACACAAATTGCCCAAATTGCCGAGAGCTAAAGCATGTGAAATTGGGTTTGATTTTTTGTTAAATTGTGTTGGACATGATTTAATATTGATGAGCATGATTAATTGTACAAATTTGGTGTTTTGGAATATTGATTTGGGTAATTAATAATGCTATAACACTTTGGTAATTAAATTGGGAATTTGGAATTTGGTAATTTAATTATTTGGGCTTATTTTGTGTGAAATTGGGCTTAAGTGTTGTAATTGGGCTTATTGTGTTGGTTTCTAATTGGGTCCCAGAATGAAATCAAGCACAAAAACGCATGTGAATACACAAAGGAGAATGGCGGAATCATACTCACATTGAACGGATCTTGCGACGCGATGAACACAAGCCTTTTCTTCCTCCAAGATGGCTCGGCAGTGAAGCTTTTGGGCAGTGGACTGCTCAACATTTGCTACTTTGGCTCCTCCAAGAATCGGCCATGGATGTCCTCCATTGAAGCTCCAAGCTCCAAGCTTCCAAAATTGATTCCAAGCTCACGAAATCAATGCCCTATCACCTTAGGATAACTCTATGTGTGTGCTAGCACTTGATTTTGCAACAAAATCACTCTCTTGCTTCTCATTGTCTTTCGGCAGAACCAGAAATGGAAGAAGAAAGAAAATGGCTCCAAGCCGTGAGAGAAGAGGAGGGAAAAAGAGAAACCGTAAGTCAATAGAGAGAGAGAAGAAAAAAATGTTTTGTTTTTATATTTTGATTTTCTAAAAATCAAAAAACAAAACCCTTTTTTTCATTTACCAAAAGTCAAAAAGCAAAAACCAATTAATGATTTTCAACTACCACATCAATCACTCAATCAATCAATCAAATTGTCACATCACTCAAAGTGACATGTGATTTGACGCTTGATGTGACTAGCGATTTGAAATTCGAATTCGAAATGCGAATGCGCTCGCAAACACACTCGGGCTCAGGTTCGCTAATTCCAAATTAACGAATTTTCCGTTGCGACGTAATTAAATGATTATGCCTTGCGAAATCACTATTCACGTCGCTAACGAATGAATTCTAAATTAACTCATTCGCTCGAATTAAAATCTAATTTCAATTCCGCGTCGAAATCCAATTTCATATAATATATCGAATATATTATTTTATCGATTAATTCAAAATTAATCATTCTCTCTCTTTAATTAATATTTTATCCCATATAAAATATCTCCACAATTAATCCCAGATTAATTTTCTCTCTCATCAAATTAATCCCAGATTAATTAAAGTGCGAGTCATACATCATCGGTGAATCTTCGGGAAGCGACCCATGAGATCCCCGGATATGTTGGCAGTAAATAAGGTCGTCGGACTATCCGAACACGTAAGTACCTAGTACTACGTTTATACCAATTTACAAGACAAGGTTGGCTTCTAGCAAAGCGCCATGCCTACCCAATTCTCCAGAAATATCCTTATAGGGATATGTGATCTATATCAGGTTTAGTATACGTAGTATTGCGTATTTCGATCCAGCATCGGATGATCACGTGCTAGGCCTGGGGCTGGAATTGTGTCTGCCCCGTACGAAGCACATGTCGGATCTCTGGTAACTAGTCTCTATGATCGGATGAACATGACCTAGTCATAATATCTCGATATCTCGAGCATATAAGAGAACGAGTTTTGTTTCCTATGTGACCATCATCTCCACTATGACTGGAGTGATGCTTCTATCTCGACATCACACCCAACACACTACGATTCTCAATATACCCAGAATAGGCGTACACAGAACCTGTTAAAGTCCTGGATGACCGCAACCAAAGTATATTGATTGTCGCAAGTATTAGCGGTGCAACTCTCAGGTTAAGACCAAATACACCTACCCTGATTTCGACTTCCATAGACACATAGTCATACTACCAATGGAATTCCGATGGGGTCTATCCAGAGCGAAGCTGTTTCCCGTACCATCGGTAAAACACAACCTCATATTAATTAGGCTAATTTGATGTTTTGGAAATATTGATTTGGGTGATTAATTGTGTTATACACTTTATGTAATTAAATTGGGAATTGGGAATTTTGTAATTTAATTGAATTGGGCCTTAAAATTGGATTTGGGCTTTTAAAGTTGTTATTGGGTTTATTGGGCTTGGTTGTACCAAGTTAGGTTTAGGCCAAATGGATTGGATCCAATTGGCCCCAAAACCGCTTCCATAAAGCCCAAATGCGACTAATGGACCTTTAAAGTTTAATTGGGCCTAATGGGCATAAATTGATTTCTGGGCTTATGGGGTAACTCCCGGATTGGACTTTGGTTATTGGGTTCGACCCGAGTTGACCAAAAGTCCACGCCTTAAAGAAATTAATTAAAAGCCCATTGGACTTTAATTAAATTGTCGTTGGACGTTAATCGGGCTTTGAGACCCGTAACGATTAAATTTGGAATATAAGTCGTAAAGGTTCGTCAAATAAAGTGTAGTATTTAATTTGGAATTAAATAGCGAATTAGTATTAAATACATATAAAATTGGATTTAATGTTGTAGTTTAATTTAATTCGAGAATTCGTACTTTGAGTACTTATTCGCAAAACGAGTTTGACTCGAGCAAAATCAAATCGTTGTTTGAACATTGGATGGTCACTAATTATCAGATTAATTAATTTGATTAGATTGATTGATAACATGTTTGTGTGAATACATGGTTGCGATGCATGAATAATGTATATCGGATGGATATTAGATGGGTGGGGTAATTTTAGAAATTATTGTAATAAATTTGGAATTTATTAATTGGACCTGCGTGTCCAGCCTTATTACCTCCTTATTCTTTGTATTCTCTTCTCACCTATTCCCCTCAATGTAAATGAGGTTTCTTTAGAAGTGTAGTGTAACGGGTAGAAGTAAATACATGTGCTAGCGGGAGAGAGAAATAGAGAGATTTGATCTAGGATCATTGTGTTAAGTATCCATCCGAATATCATTATTACTTTATTTATATGCACTTTATTATGTATTTAGAATGCATGTTTAAGGGTGTATGATGATGAGACCTTAACAAAGATAATAATTTGGTTGCCAATTTGCACTCGAAAAACCCTCGTAAAATATTAAGCATTTTTTCTTCCATTGAGTGATTCTTACTCAAGATCCGAGACTGGCATTGGCTTGTTGGCCAAAGTCAAGGCCTTTGTCCGTCGAGGATGTGTTTGAATCACGAGAGCTTAGTTCCATATTGGTGTCTTGTCCAAGTTGTGGTTTGTTGGCCAAAGTCAAGACCACTTCTTGTCCATCGACATTGATTACGAAGCTTTCCATGGTCAATGGGTCGCGCTTAACTGGGATCACTAAGTTTGTTGTGCCAAAGCCAAGGCTTAGTTGATTCAGAGGAAAAAGGTTAGGCAATATATTGGATATATTGGCATATATAAGATATATGTTTCGGACTTAAATGTCCCTCTACTGGATCTAAGAATTGGATTGGATCCAATTGATCTTAGAGATCTACCTAGTTAATTATCATACAATTTGTTGGCCAAAGTCAAGATTGTGTGATATTTAACGGGATCCTAGCCCACTAGGAAACACGGTTTCCCAAGTACTCGACAGAGGGTTAGAGGCTCGCCGAAAAATAGTATAAGGCAAGAATTGAATTTGCAATATTCGTTTAATTACTTGCCATACGCGCTCATTCATCAAATAAATGAAATGTTAGTTGGACTAATATTTAAATCGTTGTTTTAATAAATAGTTGGACTATATTCAAAAAAATTAAAAGTATAGTTGATTAAATATAGTTGGACTATAATAATCATTATATTTAAAAGTACCTGAAATCGTTGATTAAATAGTTGGACTATTAGAATCAAGATAAAATTGAAAGATTGACATTTAAAACATAATCCTAGGGAAAATGTATTTAAATGGTTTAATTTTCAAATTGGGAATAAATTTCAAGATGGTCCTGGAAACTAATAAGTTACTTTATTTGATAAAATAACATATTAGGCCTAAGCCCGGAGTTAAACAAATAGTAGAGCATGATCTTTGGAAGATTCATGTGATGACAACTTTAGTACTTAATCCATTAAGCTTGTCGCAGTAGACTCCTTAATTTCTTAATCAGAACTAAGGATTAGATTCTTAAAGTATGATAATGAAATTGAAGGATCTTCATAAATCTATACTTAGATTTTAGAAGTACTAAATTGCAATAATTAACCCTTGGAGAGTTAATGACTATTCTCAAGGAGATAAAGTCAAAATTTGCAATAGGCAAGTAGCGCAAGGCGCACCTTATTTCGATATTCTAGAATTCCAAGGCTTGGCCAAAGGCTTCTGGAATGTGGAAAATGGCAAAGGCAAAATCATTATAATCTTCTGGGAAGATAAAGGACATATCCCAAAATATCTGCCTAAATTGTGGCAAACGGGATCGCGGAAGCGTGACTGCCGTTTGGACAAAGCAGACATGAAGGAATTGAAGAACGAGCAAGGCTCCGACATCAAATATGTTTGTCATAAATACGTTCACTACTAGTATTAAAATTAGATTTTAAATACTTAGTGTGGTACATAAATATGAATTGATGTTCAGAATCTGCTATGAGCAGGACACTGACTTCAATAGAGATTTATCTGTGAATTGAAAACGGGACGAAAGTCGCTGTTTTGACCGTAGATACCTAATTTTAGGAACTACCCTTTGGGTGTGTACCTAAATTGGAAACTGTTATAATGTAACTAGTTTGACTAGAAACATTATCTCTATATCGGTGTTTAACCCGCTGCGGGTGAACCTTTATATTCTAGAACACTAAAGTGTTTCATTATAGAAAGATGATATTGAGATAAACACATTAGATGTGAATAACAGCATTTATATTTTGAATATAATATATCTCAAACATACAACATGACAAACATATAGCTCAAACTTATTTGATCAGAATAAACATATTGTGGCATTGTTGTCTGGGACACAATTAAACAAGAATCGTATATCCACACTTTCGAAGAGTGGGTACTAGGACTAATTTGATTCCATTCAAATAAAGTCTACGAATCTAGTTTATTGGGCAAAGTGCCTATAGCACATTTACTTGGTAAAAGTGCAAATGCCACCGATCTGTTAGCCCTAATTCATAATAAAGCAAGTGGGCCCATGTCTAGCTAGGCTAGAGGTGGATAATGAATATTTCGTGACCTTTACGGATGTGGCATCGCGTTATGGTTATGTGTTTCTATTGAAACACAAATCGGAAACTTTTATAGTTTCGACACGAAATAGACAAACAGATGGCTAAAGTATTATACCGTCACAGTAAGACCATAATGAAAAAATACTTAAGCAATAAGTTTCTGATATACTTGAAAGAGTATAGTATTCTTTCAAAGAGGACTCCTCCCGGAACACGTCATCCTAACGGTGTGTCCGAACCTGAGTAACCGAATTTTGTTGGACATGATAAGGTTAATCATGAGTCGCTCTGAGCTACCATTTCCTTCAACAGATAAGCTTTAAACAGTGCAAACTTTATTTGAATAAGGTTCCATAAAATCTGTTAGACAGATTTCATATTAGATGAACAGGAAAGAAATCGGGTTTCTCATTCTTGATAATTTGGGAATGCTAGGCATATGTTTGGATGATACCAAACTAGAACCCAAATTGGATAAGTGCCAATTGCAGGTTATCCTAGGGATACCTAAGTATAGTACTTATACATCTCACAAAAGAATAATTAGATTGTTGCTCACCATGCGGATTTCCTGAGAGGAATACCGATATGCAGTGGTAAGTGGGAGGATAGTATAACTCGATGAAAATCGGAGTGATACTGTTCCAGGCGCCGAATCTTAATGGAACACAAATATAGTTCATCAAGGACGAAACTATACCATTAATCTTCGAATACACAAGAACCACGTATGTCGGAGAGATTCAGAAAACAACCTAGGGTATGGGTTTCTGATCTCACTTCATAAAGATGTCAATCTTTTGAGGTATACCAACTGACTACGTACGAGGAAGTGATACAAGGTATCGACTCCCTTTTATGAAAAAGTGTCATGAATCCGAAATGGATTCCATGTATATCAACAAGTTTGGATACTGGTTGATGTACGGCAAGGCATTGTGCCTATTGGTACTATATAAGTCTTTAAGGAAGACATACGTGGAAGGCAACATACCAACGTATAAAGCTAGCCTTTTAGCGGAAAGGTATCGTTATCAACATTGTGTCGATTACTATTCAACCTTTTACCTGTTGCCATGGTAAATCCATTTGGATAATGCTTGCTAAAGTTGCGTGTTTTATTTATGAAATATGACAGCTTTACGGGAAAATCGCTTTCCTGAAAAGAAAACCTTTCGGAGGATGTTTATAACATCCTGTCGGTTTTGTCGTACCATAACAAGCAAACAAGGTTTGCAGGTTATTCGATCCATGTTTGGATTGAAGCAATCATAGGTTCTAGAATTATTGTTTTGATGTAATCATAATAGTTTATGATTTAATTCAAAACGAAAATGATTCTTGTGAATATAAGAGGGTTAGTGGGAGCGCACTGACAGTGGCTGTCCTATAATAATGATAATATGTCATTTCTTGGAAATGATATTCCCATAATAACTATCGGTGAAAGCTTGGCTTTCATGAAAAACTCTCCGAGAACCCGTACATTGAAAAATATACGCTTTGAGCATATGGAGTCACAATTAGGCCAATCCATGTGATAGTCACTGGATTGATGTTAAGAACATCCGTTAGTATCTTAGAGATCTAAGGATGATGTCTTAGACTATGGAGAAAGAGAACTTGATGTGACTGGGATCACTGTTGCAAGTTTCCAAACCGATAAAAGACGACTACAAGTCGCAAAATGGTACTATACAGTTTGAATAACGGAACAATGAGCTGGAAATATTCCAAGCAAGATACTGTTACCAAATAAACAACAAATGCGGGTTATTGCTGCAGCTGAGGCAGCAATAGAAGCCTTCTGGGTCGATATAAAATCTAATTAGATTAGATATAGTTCTATTAACAGCTGAGCTAAGCTGCAGCGCAGGCTAAAGAATTAATGGTCTCATCAACGATCCAGATACATACTTCGACTATTCATATGATTCATTCGGATCATACATCGTGGCGATGTGATGATCGTATAAATCGCATCAGACGATAATCATGCAAATCCGCTGACGAAAGCCTTTTCTCAGCAGTTTGAGCCAACCGTAATAGTTCGGGTGTAAGACACTCGAGTGACTGGCTATAGGCCAAGTGGGAGATTGTTGGACAATTATGACGCATAGCGTCACTATTTGTACAGATCATGGTGTTGTTGTACAAATTAACTATGTGACAAATGAGATTGCACTCTTATCATTTGTGATTAGATCACCAAGATGTATAAATGAGAGGAGGTCCCTATGATTTGTTCCTGGATTGAGAATGATATGAGACAGTATCAGTCTACGAAGGATAAATCATTAAATATCCCTAGTCAGAGTATTATCGAGATTGGACATTGATAAATACGTAAAAGACTAGTATTACACTTGTGCGCGTTGTAAGGGCACAACGACATAGTTCTCATATATTGGGTATAGGATACTCATACAAGTGTAATAGGAGGTTGTGTTTTACCGATGGTACGGGAAACAGCTTTGCTCTGGATAGACCCCATCGGAATTTCATTGGTAGTATGACTATGTGTCTATGGAAATCCGAAATCAGGGTAGGTGTATTTGGTCTTAACCTGAGACTTACACCGCTAATGCTTGCGACAATCATATACTTTGGTTGTGGTCGTCCAGGGCTTTAACCGGTTCTATGTACGCCTCTGTTGGGTATATTGAGAATCATAGTGTGTTGGGTGTGATGTCGAGACAGAAGTGTCACTCCAGTCATATGGAGTTGATGATCGCGTAGGGATACAGAACTGGTTCTCTAAAAAGGTTGCAACCGTCGGGATAATATGACTTGGTCATGATTATCCGATATTAAAGAGACTAGTTGCTCGTAATCCGATGTATGCTTCGTACGGGGCAGACACTGTACCAGCCCCAGGCCTTGCATGTGATCATCCGATACTGGATCGAAATACGCAATACTACGTATACTACGCCTGATATAGATCTTATATTCCTATAAGGATATTTCTGGAGAATTGAGTAGGCATGGCGCTTTTCTAGAAGCCAACCTTGTCTTGTAAATCGGTATAAACGTAGTACGAGGTACTTACGTGTTCGGATAGTCCGACGACCGAATTTACTGCCAACATATCTGGGGATCTCATGGGTCGCTTCCCGAAGATTCACCGATGACGTATGACTCGCACTTTTAATTAATCTATGATTATCAGATGAAAGAGAAAATTAATCTGGGATTAATTACGGAGATATTTTATCTGGGATAAAATATCAATTAAAGAAAGTTAACGATTAATTTGGAATTAATTGATTAATTAATATATTCGATATATTAAACGGAATTGGATTTCGACGCGGAATTAAAATTAGATTTTAATTCGGGCGAACGAGTTAATTTTGAATTAATTCGTTAGCGACATGAATAGTGATTTCGCTAGGCATAATCATTTAATTGCGTCGCAACGGAAAATTCGTTAATTTGGAATTAGCGAACCCGAGCCCGAGATTATTTGCGAGTGCATTCGCATTTCAAATTCGAGTACGGCACGCAAGTCAAATCAAGCGTCAAATCATTAGTCACATCAAGCATCAAATCACATGTCACTTTGAGTGATGTGATGTGACTACTTGTCACTTGATTGATTGAGTGATGTGAGTTGATGGTAGTTGTTGGAATGGTTGTTGGATTTGATTATTTGACTTTTGGAAAGCCAAATATTTGGTAAATCCTTTATTTATTTTTTGAAAATATATATTGTGTATTAGATACACATTTTAACCAACTAGCAACCAACCATCTCTCTTTTCTTCACTTCTTCTCCCTCTCATTCTCGGCCTTAGAGGCATTATTTCTTTCTGTTTTCTGGTCTGAAAAACCGAGAGACAAGGAGAAAAATGGGAAGCAAAAGTCACGATTTTGTGGCAAAATCGGGAGTGCTAGCACACTACGAAGTCATACGAAGGTGATAGGGAAGTCCACCCATGAGCTTGGAATCGTTTGACGAAGCTTGGAGCTTGATGGAGCTCACCTATGGCCGAATTTGGATGAGCCACAGCAGCTCACTGCCGAGCAGTCCAGTGGGCAGAAAATCAAGTTTTTTTCATTACCGCGTCGCTCAACCGATCGATGTAAGTATTCTGCAACTCCCTCGTCGTATTCGTACACTTATTTCTTGCTTTGTATTCGATCCTCGGACTTAGAGATCTCCAACATCTACAAACCACGAGGCAACCTGAATTAGTATCTCAGAAGATCAAATTTTAGTTTTACATAAACACGATTCCATCACTTCGCCAAATTTCCTAAAGATCAATATGTCTAATTTAACCAAGAACATGATGAATCTCTCTATGAACAGCTTGAAGATCTAAAGAACACAAAGGGAGATGTGAGGAATACCTTAAATCGTGGGGAGCCCCAACCCTTGCTACTCGAGAAGAAATTTGGAAATGAGGCAAATGAGCCTATATTCACGTCTTCTTATAATCCTCTCCTTTTTGGCGCCTCGTTTTCCCGCCAAAAATACCTCGGTATTAACGCTACATTTATTGTTATTTAAGAAATCGAGGAAAGCAAAAATCACTCGAAGCCCAATAAGAATACAGTCGGCTGAGTTCCTCTGCAATATTATCACGAAAAGTACCTTTCCCAAACGACATACGAAAGTTCCAATACTTGGCCTACTCGACAAAACCACTCAGTGGTGTAATATTAGCACCATAGATCGACGTATTGCTGTGAGTTGAGTCAATTTCAAGATTTGGACCTTCATTTAGTCCAGACGACATGTAGACTAGATTAGGTTCCTATTCGGTACCAATCGAGTGAGTGATCTTCTGGCTCTCATCGGGTCCAGTCGATGGAAATCTTCCTCAATTGGCTCATGATTGAGTCAAGTTCAAGACTTGGACCTTCATCTGGTCCAGACAACATGTAGACTCGATTAGGTTCCTATTTGATACCAATCGAGTGAGTGATCTCCTGGCCTTCATCGGGTCCAGACGACGGGAACCTTCCCCAATTAGCTCATGATTGAGTCAAGTTCAAGACCTGGACCTTCATCTGGTCCAGACAACATGTAGACTCGATTAGGTTCTTATTCGATACCAATCGAGTGAGTTATCTTCAGGCCCTCATCGGGTCCAGTCGACGGGAACCTTCCTCAATTGGCCCATGATTGAGTCAAGTTCAAAACCTGGACCTTCATTTGTTCCAGACGGTCCAGACGACATATAGGCACGATTAGGTTCCCATTTGGGACCAGTCGAGTGGGTGACTTCCTGGCCCTCATCCAGTTCACTCAATAGGAACAATCCTCATGGCTCAAGTAGAGTCAAACTTAAGGCCCGGCCTCCCACCAGACCAGACGACATTAAGGCTCCATTGGCCTTTTTGATCAGTAGAATGAATATTAACATGGCCTTCAAACAGGTTAGGTCGACTGGGAACATCCCCTTGACTCATGTCAAGTCGGGTTTGAGACCTGGACTACACTCAATCCAGGTGAAGGCCCCAATAGTCCTCTGTGTTAGTGTCCTAGACATGCCCAAGGATCCTAAACAAGATTTATGTGTGAATAAAATCAAAGAAAGTTGTGGAAAACTTACAATGATCGGTTAAGGAATTTCAAAAAATTTCTCCTTGAATGTTGAGGCTCCAAGCTTTGTAAAGTGTTTCCGACACTTGGGTGAGTTTCCCTAACACCACATTCAACTCCTTAAGTGCTAGATTGGATGAAATTTTGCAACAAAATTTCAAGAACAAAGGGAGAGGATTCACGGTTTTGGCTAGAAGAGAGAAGATGAATAGTGTTGCTTCCAAAACAATTAGTTTCTTAAACTTTGTTGACTTGGTTGGTGTGTTGGTTTAATACATCCAATTTATTAATGCCAACAATTTCCATCAAGTGTCAAACAATTGATGTAAGTCTTGGGTCCCACCACTTTAAATTCCAAATTAAAGTTGGCTTGTCCAACACACAACTTAGCTTTGGGCTCTGGTTCGTTTAATCCGATTAAACGAATTTCCCGTCGCGATGTAATTAAATCCAATTTAATTAATAATAATGCCTATCAAAGTTATTACGAAAGTCGCTTACAAATTAATTCCAAATTAATTCATTCGCTTGAATTAAAATCCAATTTTAATTCCGTATTGAAATCCAATTTCAATTAATATATCTGATATATTATTTTAGCCCAATTAAATAAATTAAATAGAAAAATCTAATTTAACTATTAAATTTATTTTACCGATTAATTCCAAATTAATCGCGTTCTCTCTTCTAGACGAATTTAATCCCAGATTAATTTTCTCTCATAATTAATCCCAGATTAATTCTGTTCGAGTCAAATGTCATCGGTGAATCTTTGGGAAGCGACCCAAGAGATCCCTGGATATGTTGGCAGTAAATACGGTCATCAGACTATCCGAACACGTGCGTACCCGGTACCACATTCTTACTGATTTACAAGACATGGTTAGCTTCTAGCAAAGCACCATGCCTACCCAATTCTCCAAAATATTCAACGAGGAATATATAATCTTTATCAGGCGTAGTATACAATGTATTGCGTATTACGATCTAGTATCGGATGTCACATGCTAGGCCTGGGGCTGGAATTGTGTCTGCCCCGTACGAAGCATATATCGGATCACTAGCAGCTAATCTTTGTAATCGGATAATCATGACCTAGTCATATTATCCCGATAGCTGAAGCATTTAAGAGTATTAGTTCTGTATCCATGTGTGATCATCATCTCCATATGACTGAAGTGATATTTTCATCTTGACATCGCACCCAATACACTACGATTCTCAGTATACCCATAAGAGGCGTACACAGAACCTGTTAAAGCTCCGGACGACCAAAACCAAAGTATATTGATTGTCGCAAGTATTAGCGATGCAAGTCTCAGGTTAAGATCACATACACCTACCCTGATTCGGATTCCCATAGACACATAGTCATACTACCAATGGGATTCTGAAGGGTCTATCCAGAGCGAAGTTGTTCCCAGTCTAACGGCTAACAGAACCTCCTATCACACTTGCATAAGTATCCAATACTTAAATTTATGATAACTATGTCGTTAAGCTTCCATAACGCGCACAAGTGTAATACTAGTCTATTCCGCATTATCGATGTCCAGTCTCGATAATACTACGACTAGGGATATTTAATGACGACCTTCAGCTTAGACATTCTCTCCAGAACCCTCTGAACCTACGACCATCCGCCCTCACGGTAGTTCACGAGGATCAAGGTAGTCTCTGACCTTGCTTCTCCTCCTATTGTATTAAAAGCTCAATTCCATTACTGACTTGGGCGACGGAGTGCCTACGGTATCCACCACACTGGTACCATCCACGCTCACTATACCCCTTGTTTTGCAGGATCACTAGTGCCCTCTCTACGAAATCTCGATTGTGGACCTCGGGTGGAAACCAGCGTCCACACTCTTGCTAAAGCGGCATCCCTTGTCCTGAACCTCATGGTGTAGTCACCTTCAGCAAGGTCTCTCTATGAATCAAGTAACTGTAAAGAAGGTCAAACATGGTTAGTGGCTCCAAAATCAACAATCTATGTGGACTTATCATTCTCCACTAATAGATATTCGATAACAAGTAAATCGTATTTACTTGTAGCCTTTTTCACTGTCAACTCAGCAAGGTATTTAGGATAGTTCTGTTTCCAATGCTCTTCCTTGTTGCAATGGAAATAATTTCCCTTGGGAGTGGAATCCTTGGAGCTTTTCTTGTTCTTCTTCATATGTTTAGCATTAGCCTTCCCAGTGCATTTATTCTTGTTCTTGGCAGATTTAGAAGATTCAGCAACATTTGCCTCTACACAGGGCTTATGGGGATCCACCAGCATGAACTCGTAATGGGTGAGCTCATTGAGCAGCTGAGTCAAAGTAAAAGATAATGTGTTCATAACATAGTTGCTTTTAAATTTTAAGAAACTCTTCGGAAGAGTTTCCATAACCATGATCACCTGGCTTCGCTCGTCAATAAGAGTTCCATGGGTTTCAACTGTATTGAGGTAGGTCATCATCCTTAAGACGTGCTCTTGGACTGATGTCATTTCCTTTATCCTAGAGGTCATCGCTGAGACCATGGCCTCATGACGCTATCGCTCCGAAGGCTGCCCGAACATGCCCTGTAATGACTCTAGCATCTGAGATGTTGTAGCCATAGGCTCATGCTTTACAGCAAGAACCTCGGACATCCCTGCTAGCAAGTAGCAGCGGGCTTTCTTATTAGTCGAGACTCATTTCTGGTAAGCATCACGTACAGCTTGGCCAGAGTTTCTGGCCGGCTCGAGAGGAAACTCCTCCGTCAGGACAAACTTAAGGTCTTCACAGACCATAATGGCATTCATGTTACTTTTCCATTTTATATAATTTTTCCCGTTAATTTATCGTTAGAGAGAATGGTAATTATTGGAGAAACATTGGCTAAAATAAAATAAAGTAAACATGCATTTAATATTTATTCATCACATATTAAAATTATCAAATATTTAGGCATAAAATTAAACATGATGCATAAACCATGATTAATGAATTAGAAACCTAAGAGAATTACAATGTCATGGAAATCTATCATCCCACAAATAAATACCGCCGTATGGTAGGTTAAATATTTGCATGATATATCGAGACAATCTCAATTGATTAATATATATAGTGGAATAACTCTTATTCATATATTAACCAACCACCATTTGATTTGAGCAAGAAATTTCGATTAACATTTAATCATTCCTTTGTGAGTGTAACACGTTGTTTCGAAACCCTTAGACTTAACTAGTGAAGTGCCGCCGTAGGGTATGTCAGTTCACCAAATACATCTTGAGTCTCTATCCTCTCGTAATCAAAACTTGATATTGACCCAAAATGGACACCATCCGTAAGGGACGAAAATAAAACCATCTAGAGGCGCCTTTTGAATCTCACATTTTCGAACTAACAATGGAGATCGCGGGATATATTGTGGTATATCTCTCTCCCACTCAATATTTCTAAAATTAAGGTTTCTATTTTAAAATATCTACTATTTTGATTTACTAGTGTCAATAAATTTATGCGCGGCTAAAACATAATTTTCATTTACACTAGTGCACTATTAGTGACCTTACCAATTTTAACTCTTAAAATTTTAACTCACTGATATCTATTAGTCTCTATTAATTATTTTACTCAATTAAACTAATTTAACTAAGTTAAGTTTAGTGACCTAATTTATTTGAACTCTTAAAATATCGGTACACTAATAAGTTTAAAATTTAAAATTCTAAAGTGGATAAAATTTTAATTAAACCATTTATTAGCGCGTTATAAATTTCAATGGTATGTGGAGTTGTATCCCGAGTGCATACCACATTACCGTCCATTCGGAATCGGCTATGGAATTTACGTCCGGTTTTCCATCCTATACATTAATGGAATTCATGATGCACTTATTAAGGCCATTATTTTAGAATTTCCAATTTTAAACCAATTAATCTAATTAATTCGTTTTTCATGCATATTATATTCCAATTTAACCATTTTAAATTACATAAAATCATATTTTATGTTAAGAATATTTATGCATTCAAAACATGTTATGGCATGTGAAAATATAAGAGTATGCACCCTAAGTTATATGACATGTTATTCAAACATTTTGAATCAAACATACATACAACATAAAAAATAATTTTACATTGACCGAGCTCTTATTTTTCCTATAATAATCTAATTAGTATATGAAATTCTCAAGACAATTATTGGTCTTCAAATCTTACTCCATAGTGGTGTTGGCTCCTTTTACGACTTTGGTACTCCAAATTACAAAGAATGAAATTTTACATAGGAAAATTAAATTACAACATTTGTAAAAGTTGGCCTTATGGCCTTACGTCCAAAAACAAAATCAACATAAAAATAATAGCTGGAAAAATTACGATCAATGCAAAAACCATTCATCACATGAATCAACAATTAAATATTCATCTCAGGAATATTACTTTGTGCCTACTCATCTAAACATGCATATAATTATTTATATCTTATATAAACAAATAAAAACACTAACTTTAAATGAAAAAAAGAAGGGTTAATAACATTTTTCAATCTCGCTCTTGATGCCAATTGTAGAATATTTGGTGTCGAACCAAAAGTTTCTATAATGATGCCACAAAATAGAAGTACTTCTCCAACTCAAATGGATGACACTGGAAGACTCAGTGGCAACTAAAGAAAAAGAAGACTATGAGAACGTTTATGTACTTGAACTCTTCGTTTGTAACCTTGCATTAAAGATTAATAAGAGAAATGATTTTGCTTACTTGTCTGATTCTTTTTCTTTTAGCACGCATCACAGTATGCATGACATGAGCATATTTGACATTAATTCAACTAAAACAAAGACATTTAATCTTGGTACATGCAAAAATCCTAAGAATATATTAATCGCAATTGAGGTTACTCCTGAAGAGAGAAAAGAGTTGGAAAAATTATTGAGAAAATATGCAAAAAGTATTCGTCTTATCTTATTAAGAAATGTCCAGAGTTGACAGAAGCATAACACCCAGCAAATGATACCGACATACCCGAACATGAAACCCACAAAACAGAAACTTCGCTAAATGAGGCCAAAATGGGCAGAGAAGAGGTGAAGAAACAAGTAGAGGTGGGGTTCCTGGAAGTAGTCAAGTACCTAGAAGGGTTGGTCAGCATCGTACCGATCCCGAAGAAGGATGGAAGGGTAAGAATGTGTGTGGACTACGGAGACGTATAAAGACTGGGCAGACAGGTTACCATTTGCATTACGGGGGTATAGGACTTCGGTCAGGACAACGACATGAGTTATGCCATATTCTCTAGTATATGGAATGGTGGTCGTACTGCCTATAGAAAATGAAGTACAATCAATGCGGATTTTGATGGAAGCAGGTTTACCCGAGCAAGAGTAGGAACCAGAAAGATTCGAACAACTTTGTATCATACTCAACTGTACCAGAAGAGAATAGCTAGAGCCTTGAATAAAAGGGTTCGACCCGTAATATTGAGGAAGGGGACTTGGTGCTGAAACAGTTAAGACCGATAGCAATGGACCTGAGGGGAAAGTTTAGGCCCAATTGGGAAGAGCCCTATTGGTGAGAAAGATTTTTAAAAACAGAGCAGTTCAGTTATCTGACTTAGAAGGGAACAAGTTCACAGAACCTGTCAACATACACAGACTGGAGAAGTACTTTACATAAAAAGATAAAAAGAACACATAAAAAGAAAAAAAAAAGTTCGTTAGGTTGAAAATCAACAACGACATCATAAGCAAAAGTTAGAGCACATCCTGCTAAATCAGAACGGTTTAGGTAAAAGTTAGGTATAAATGAGTAAGGAAAATAGTTAATTGGAAAATCCGGAATGGCCAGTTAACGATAGGGGTACTCTTGCACGAAAAAATTAATTTATCCACGCATGTACTAAGAAAGAATACTAATGTTTTATTGAAATAATGCTCAAAATGTTCATGAAATACAAAGTTTTGGCTAAAAGAGAAAATTTAGGCTAAGCATGCATGAATCTTTTTTTTGCCTCTTTAATTCAGGGCCCAAATCAGCCGAGGATTCATATCTATTTAGTGCACATGAACACTCTGGGTCGGTGATAGTCTAGATACGCCGATGAGCCCACTTTTCGCAGAAATGATCCAGGAAGCGACGAGACATAAGGCCACCTCGGCTGGACATAGATCGAGTTATACCTGACAATGCTGATTGGCAATCACTGGAATCAGGGAGGGGATTTGATTTCCCTTTTCCTTTTCAACCTCAGCTCGGGCACTATAAATAAGTGACTAAATTCTTCACAAAAAGCTTGGTGAGTGATCTGAGGTCTGAAATTTTGGTCTGAAATCTTAAGTTTTATAGAGAACAATAGTGAAAAATTGTGAGAAAAATCCCACAAAGTCCTTGGATTTTTTTACCCTTCTGACGAGTAATCCGACAATCATCCAGCTTTCAGAGGTGTTTTCCGAGCCAACTACACCTATGACCCGGGGGTTCCCTAATTTTATTTCTACTATATTCTGCATTTTTATATTTCTGACTTGTCACGTTATCTCCGTCCGGACTTGATATATGTCTGGCTAGACTTGATATATGTCCGGCCGGACTTGATATATGTTCGATCGGACATGCATAATCTATCATAAATGTCCGACCAAATTTGAAAAACATTATTCTGAAATCATCCCAAATTTGCATAATCTATCCATGCTTTTCCGAAATCAAACCGGGAGAATATGCATCTATTATTCTGTTATCTTTATAACCTTGTTGCTTTATTGCTATTTTTCATGTTTTATCACTACTGTCTCTATTTTACATTTGTTTTATCAATGTAGTATTATTACCACTTTGTTATTGTTGTTTCTGCACTTTCTAACTTTCTGGTTTACGTAGAATATCCGACCAGACTCAAGATATGTCCGGCCGAACATTAATGATATGAAATAATATCCAGCTCGACTTCTCTGAAGCCAGACTGGTGAGACATGTACCTTATTTTATTACTTTTTTAAACAATTGGACACTTTAGTTCACTTCTTGAGGTTATTGGCAATGATCCATTAATTTGCATATTAATTATAACCAGTGTTTTAAAACCTGGCTCGATCCATCGATCTGGGATGGTGAGAGGGTCAAAGGTCAGAGATTGGACCGTGATTCAACTGAAGATCGATAATAAATTATTATTTTATTATGTATTTATATAAAAAAAATATGATAAAATGAATAAATTTAAAATATATATATATATATATATATATATAATAACACTAATTTTAATACTTTTAAAATAATATAAAGATTTTTTTACCAAAATTATAACCAAAATACAGTAATAAATTAAATTTTAATTTTAATTTTAATAAAAAAAATTTAAGAAGTCAAAAATCCATCCGACCCATGACCAGTTCGACATTCAATCGACTGGGTCACCAGGTCTTGGACCGGGTCAATAACAGGAGGGTTTTTGGGGGTCACTTGTACCGGCCAGAGGATCGATCTACAGATCAACTGTTCGGACCTACCGGGCCCGTTCGGATTTTAAATCATTGGTTATAACATGTGAAATCTTGGAAATGTTATAAAATTGACCCATTAATTTTTTCTATTCTCAAAACTAATCGACTTTTGGAAAAAATAAAATTATTGACCAAAGAAAAATTTTTCAAACCAAATTGTCCCTCACAAGTTAAACTATAGAAAACAAATCATAAACACAAATTTAAGACCAAATCACTACACAATCTTATTATTTCATCTACAATCTAGCATAAGGTAATTAAAAACATAACATAAAAGATAATCATCTATCATTAGTTGAGAAAGCAATAAATTAAGGTTAGTAACAAAGTTATGCAATTTTTTCTAATTAAGCTGGTATGGCTTTTGATGATTTTATTGGTTAGATTTTGTTGATATACTATACTACTTTTGTAAGAAACACTTGGTATGATGAAATAGACTAGAAATTGATGTTAATTCTAGAAAAAAAAAAAATAAATTGATTTTTCAAGGAAAAAATAAAATAGGAGAATATTTATAGGCGGGTGCCAATTTTGGAGGCGCCTGAGCGTCGGTTTGATCGCCTACCTCCGATTTTCCCCATAATTGGAGAATAAGCAAGCAATCACACTAGCACTCAAGCAACTACACCGGGTGGCTGGGCGCCCGCATCAGTGCTCAGGCACCCACATATCCTCCAATTATCAGGAAAATGGGACCCGTGTGCCCGTCTTCAAATTTGCCTAAATTTTATCTTTTCCTTAGAAAATCAATTTTTTTTTCCGGAATTAGCTTCAAATTTTCCTCCAATTATGTCATATGAAAGGAGCCGCTGAATATGTGGGTTTGATGATCATATAATAAATTTAATGGTCCTTGACAAGTAGAAATCTTCACTTCTGAAGAGAGGGATTAAGTCTATAACTGGCTAACAGCCAGGCTGGGACTTGAAGGTTCGCGGCCATGATGACAAAAATGTTGATCGAGACAAGTAGGCGATACGAGTGAAGTAAAAAAACAAACAAACAAATAAACTCTAGAATAAATTTTCGGTGTGGGGGTATATGGTATAACAGCATGGTTCGGGAAACTATTCCATGTTCATCTTATTTCACTTTTTTTTTTTTTGCCCAGTAAGTAATAAGCTTTCTGTGAGTATGGGTTATCCTTTTTGTTTTTTGATTCTGCATTGTTACCAAGGGATCGTTGTAATTTTTCGTTGGGGATGGAATGGAGCTAGATGATTCTCCTATAGGATTGTTTTTTGTTTTGATGAATTATTACGTTTAGATGCCGATAAGTAGAAGGAGCAAACCTTTACAACTGCTATAAGGCTATGCAACAAGCAAATCTAAAACTCACTTGCATTGTTTTCAAAGAAAAAGTAAAATTTATTCTTATGTAAATTGAATCTAAAATGATTGAAACCGTATCGAAATAACAAGAAAAGTTAATTTCAACAACAAAGCAAATACTAACCTTTAATAACAATTGAATTCTGGTAAGGCAACACTACACTACACAATTGCTGACTCAGTTGCAATATTTAATCTTCCACTGGATTTACTCCAAAGACGAGCTACTCTGCTACGCATACCACAAGAGTGACGATGATCACCATCATGCAATATAACCCTTCTGTTCCTCAAATCTTTTTTTATGCAAAGAAACATTATCTGTGATCCTTCTTCCAAACCTGGAGTAATGGCTGAACTAGAGAGACCTAAAAGAGTTCGCCGAATCAAATTACAAAAAGAATAATTGCATTAGAAATATGAAGCAGCCAAAAACTGCATAGATTGGAATGCTAAAACATGATAAGAACTAACCTCGCATGGCTGATGCGTCTATCATTGGCCATTATTGTTTATTTTCCTGAAAATTGCTTCTTTCCTGATCAGTGCTTCCTTTAGAATCAATTGAAGGGGTGAGAGGTGGGAAAGATGGCACAGCCTTTAATATGAACTTACGGCCACTTTTTAAGGCGCCTGAAAAGCTTGACCCATGCTCTTGTGCACGGCCATGAGGAGGTGACACTCGCTTGCGGCTAGGGGAACCTACTTTAATAGACTTAATCGGGGTAGAAGCATCTTTCAATATCTCAGGTGTATCATCTTCCACAATGCCACTAAGCCTGACATCAGAATCAAGTGCCTGGAGACTTTTTGTCCGACCTAGCTGAGCCATCGGGGTAACTGGTGAACTACACCATTGAATGGAACCACCTGATGAGAGGCTACCACTCCTGGGGCATAATTGGAGTCTTGAAACATTTGTCCAGCTTGTTGCTTTTGATGAAGCGAAAGAAGCCATGGCAGTTGTAGGAAAATCATGCTGTGGAGCGAAATCACATAAATCAGCAAGCGATTGGCATCTCGATGAGAATTGATCTACCATATCTGCGCTGTTGTAATCCCTTCCCTGACCAAGAGAATCTACATCCACAACTTCTTTATTTGTTTCCAGAAGCATTTCATTGCCATCGGAACTATTCAGAGTTCTTGAGGATTTGGCATAAGATGATAAGATGTTAAGATCAGACTCCGGTGATGTTACATATCTACCAGAAAGAATTCGGGATTTTGATGCATCCTTGCCATGGCTAAATAAAGAAAGAGATTAATTAGTAAATAAACTCGTTAAACATTCCTTTGATCATCTAATCTTTCTAGCCAAGAATTGGAATTATGGGGTCAGAGGAACCTTACTCTGAGAATTGGAATGATGGGGTCAGTGGTGTCAGGTTGTGATTATCATACAACTCAGCATGCAACAAATCGTTCTTATCCGCAACCATTTCTAGTATGGAATCAGATGCGCCTTCTGGTCTGCCTCTACTATTCACCATTTCTTCATTTCCAACATATTCTGTAAGATCGAGAATAAAGATTACTCAGACCTTCATTTTTCAGTTAGAGTGACCACTTTATTCTTTTGTTGGCATATTCAAGCTAACACTACACCATGACCTAATGTAATACCCAAAAGTTTCCCTTTATGTATAGCAGCTTAAAAACATAACCAAGAGAACCACAAATGGACATAAAAGCTATGCGTTAAGCCTTTCAATGTCAGTTGAAAAGACAATCACCAACAATTAGTTTGGGAAGATAATATCTTTATTTCTTCTTTCCCAACTAGATGTTGTCTCACCCCACAATTGTTTTCTACATATGATAAATTATGTGCCTTTAGCAGTTGAGGTAATGAAAGTACGTGTGATTTCTTACCTTCCTTCCTGCCATAGAAATTTTTACAACTCTCACATCGACATCCACTTGAGCATCCAACATTAGCCTATTTAACATAAACCAGAGCAAGAGATATCACCCTTCTAATATATTATATATGGCATGAGAAAAATTGAGAGACATATAGTACAACATAAAGAAAAATAAAGGCAGTGAGAAAATGTCGGACCTGGTAGCATTCACAATATTTTTTCAGACACATCGACTTTTTGCAATTGCAGCCTCTTTTATGCCTAGCTGAGGATGGCGTGATATGGTTTCCATCATCCTATAGAGAGTAAATATTATCGGTATTTCCAAACTAAACAGAGAATCAGAGAGAAATAATTCAAATGACTTTAACTTAAAAGGGTTCAAACCCATTTTTTACCGGAACCTCAGTGACCTGCTGAATAACCTTGGGAGCAAAAGCTAATGGATTACGGGATTCAATTTGTTGTCGTGTCTCAAGTACAGTATCTTTGTATTCAGGTCTGTTCAAGCACCCTTGGCAAGCACAAGGTTCAGCGCAATAGATCCCGGCAGCAAAACAATCACAGTAGCTGTTCAATGGTCAAACGAAGAAAAGGTTTAGAAGGAAAACATAGGGGGAGAATGATTTCTACCACAAAAAGAATTCACTCACAGCTTCAAGCATCTTGTCTTCTTACAATTGCAACGTTTGCAACCATCACTATCAATAGTGCTTGATGATTTCCTCCTGAAGAAATGTACACAATTTAGTGACCCAGAAAAAGACAAACTTGGAACTATCGAAGATGATATACAAACTTGCCTTTTCTTGTTGGGGCTCAGTTGGCTGATCTCCTCAAAATTGTCAGTGTACTCTGAGTTAAACTTCCTCTTAGTGAGCGGAGTTGCATTAGGGCAATTCAAAGGTCCTATGTCATCAAATGATTCAGAAATCAAAGAACTAGCAGCTATTAATGCAGTAGTTTCAAGCATCCCCAGTTCTGCACTAGCTAAATTTACACCAACAGGTTCACCATGATCCTTTGGGAAAGGTTTAACAACGTTGTTGAGATGCAAGCCAATACCCGATGGCTTGGAGACAGTTAAGGGAGACTTTCCAATATATCGAGGTGGAAGCAAGGGGGTCACAGGTTGGGGAAAATTAGCCAGCTGCCTCTTGCCAGAAGTTGCATTTAAATCCACATGAGATGGATCCATGCTCCCTGATTCTACAGGGGTAGTAGGTAATCTTGAAGTTGTTACATCATTTGACTTATTTGAAGGATCGCTGCTGTCCACAGAAACTTTATGTTGAGCTTCTTCAAATTGAAGGCAACGCCTACTCATGCTACGCTGGTGTTTACTGGCCTACATGGAATTTTGCAATTATTCTACAGCAGAAAGAAAATCCAGTAGGATTTGATAACATACAAAGAAAGAAAGACTCTTCTTGTTGCACTTGTATTATTGCCTTAGGTCAAATGCAACAAAATTCTTCTGTTTCAGAGCAGATAAGTTATCATGATGAAATCTTGAATTCTACGACCAACATGCAAATTAAAATTACCTGTTTTAGCCCGTGTTTAATTCTTGGTAGCACTTGCTTGAATTGTTTCTTTAAGTTATGACTCTCTATATATTAAATAACATTGTATATGTTTGACTAGTCAATCCGCACTTTAACTGGTCAAAGGCGGCACTTGGGCGGCGTTTAGGCAAAGCTGGGGCAGGTTGAACTATCAAAACATCTTGCCTTACCTACCGCCTTCGACAGCAGAGATTCTGCCCCATTCTATTACTCTAGATATACCTCCCATGACCTTTTTGATACAGAATTTGGGTTCAGTGTCATCTTTTATCAGAGTTATATGCCTCACTCTTTTTTCCTAAGCAAGCCTTATTCCAGTTTTTACAGAATAATAATCGATATACACATCCTAACGCACTCATGCATCTTCTTCAATAGTTGAGTTACTGAAGGATGTTAAAAAGGTTTGCAAGAGAATTCATTGTTATTCAAGCTGCTTATCTAGTATCTACATATAAAGCATCCCAATTTCCTACCACAGTTACTCAATCCCATGACACATGATAGCCAAAGTCTAATAAAAATATGTAAACAAGTAAACACACATCATATTCAGTATAAAAATGGGAAAGAGAGCACTGAATTTCATAGGTTGCATTACATACCATACATACTACCAACGTAATGGACAAGGTTACGTGCACATTACCAAGTAACAATGATGGAGCAACTGGAAACACATTACATAATATTAAGACATCAATCGAATCCTTCCAAACTGAAGAACATAAAGCAATATAAAAGGTGCAAGCAATCTCACAAAAGGTATGCAATTAGCAATGAGGGTCAAGATCAAATAACAACATTCGTCTCAAATAAATAAGATTCAATAGGGAAAGAAAATGGACACCGTCCAAACTAGACATCACAAAACTAGCTAAAAAACAAAACAATTAGAAATTGTCAAATAAAGTTGAGGGGGTAATTCATACCTCGGGATCATGCATTGCATTATCATGAGGCCCATGCAGGGTTGCTCCAGCATTCTCATGAAAATCTTCATATGTCTGGAATGGTTCAGGCATCGATTGTGATGGACAATCAGATTCAACCCCATTGGCACTCCCTGCATTCTGCAAGTTAAACCAAAAGTCTTCTAAAACTAGTATATATTTTCTCCTTTATATCAAGATAGTTGCATAACTTGCATTCCTTGTCGAATGCAAGAAATCTAGAGTCTGCAGTTACCTGAGCCCTTGAGTTTTCATTTTGTTGTTTCTCGGAAGCAAGGTTGAAAGATGAGTTACACTCAATCTTTGGACATTCATTAGATGGCCATACCCCATGAATTTTATTCTCTTCATACTCCACTAGCTTAATATCACATGTCAACTTTCCTTGAATGTTCTCTTCAGCATTTCCAAACATAGCTACTGCTACATCCACTCTTGAGACAGTGTCATTTTTGTCATCAAATTTTGACAAGGCTTTCTTTGAATCAGCTCTGCCACTTACTGATGATTGAAGCACATCAGAAGATTGTTTCAAATTTGTTTTTACACCATAACCAGAATTTGCACAGTCAACATCCACAGGATCAGCCAAGTATTCATCAACACACCCCGAGGAACTGCTGGTTTGGACTTGCATGGAGCTCCTCACATCATCGTCTTTCTGAGAGTTAACAATCAGTCCTCGTAATGAGGAATCAGATTTCTCCAGATTACCAGGATCATCAGCAAATTTACAGCCTCCATTGTCATTTTGAGAGATTTCTGCACTTGACGATTGATGACATGGTGACCTGGTAAGAAATATGACATGTTATGTAATAATACTCCAAACATCAAAGAATGTCTAAAATAAAGAAAATGAATACAAAATGTCGAAATTAAAGACATCTCCAACCTTTTACATAAACCTGTTTCTCTGAGTGCATTTAATTGCGGAGATGTGAATACAAGAGGAGAGTTAAGTGTCGAGAACCCCTGTAATACATGAGGACCTTTAACTGGCTTTATAGGTGATAGATTGCTCAGGAAGTTAGAGAAAGGGGATTCCTGAGAATAAAAATTTTTTCAAAAAAAAAAGGAACAGTGTCAAATAAATACATCCCGATTTCATGGCAATGCCAATGAAATACCTAACTAAAAATCTACACT
>SKCR01005685.1:0-25580 GCA_019454045.1 Zanthoxylum bungeanum | reverse complement strand
ACTGATACTGATGTGGGCCTCGCCCCCAGACTGATACTGATGTGGGCCTCACCCCCAAACTCAAACTCAAATGGGCCTCAACCATATGACTCGTCTCCAAGCTACTGATAATGACGTGGGCCTCGTCCCCCCAGATTGCCATATCCGGTAAGACTGATGTTGATGCTAATGTGGGCCTCGCCCCCAGAGTGTCATACCCAAAACTCAAACTCAAATGGGCCTCAACCCTGGGATTATTACCCAAATCTGATTCTGTGCTTTTTACCGTTTCTGATTAGCTTGTTCTTTGTCCCTTTCTCTTTTCTTCTTCAAAACATGTGAACACAAAAGGATGCAAAATGTGTTACATGTATGCATGCATGAATGTTCCTATCCCGTCGGGTTAGGTCTTCTGCCAATTCTCTTGGTGACTGCTCAGTCTTCTTTTCCTCAGGCAAGCCACTGCTTCAATCTGTCTACGTTGATCGGCTTGGTGAACTAATTCCCTTCCAAGTCTGATATTCTTACTGCCCCCATTTCCCAATTTCTGAATGGCTACCTTATCTTTTCTGCTTGCTTATTCCGAGGATTCCCAGTGTTCTAAACATCACTGAATTTCATAGTACCAAGGTTGAATGCTTTTCTCAAAAATACTCATATTGCAGAAGAGATTCAGCGAAATGAACGTCTTTATTATCATTAAGAAAAGGTTCGAACAAATAGACAAAATCAATGCATATATTAAAAATGCAGGATCAAATAAACTAGGAGGAATAACTTCATCATTCGCAACATTGCCTTCTTCCTTGGCCTATGGTTCTTTACTGTTATCCCTTATCTCAATGCAAGAAGCCTGGGTGGTTAAGTGGCTTTATGGTTGAGGGTTCATGTGTGTGTTGGGTTGTTCTTTTTCTGGATTGGATATTTTATGGGAGTCAATGAGGTTTTGGACCTCATGCCTAAGGCGGGTACAGTTGTCGGTGTCATGGCCTTTTTCTTGATGGAAGTGACAATACTGGTTTAGGTTGAGGTATGGTGGCACAGGGTTCAGAAATGGCCTAGGTTCCAAAGGTTTTAGAAGTCCGTGCATTTTTCAGCTTTTCAAATACATTTGACAAAGGTCTACCAAGATTGGAGAATCGCATGTTCTTGACGGTAGCGACCTCGGCAGTAGCGGGCTTGGTCTCAGAAGGCCCCTCAAAAGTTCTTCTATTCTGGCCATAAAACTTTCTGGTTTCAGCCTCTTCTTCCTCAATATCCATGACAGTTTCCCTTAACTGTCGAAAATTAGAAATCATCGAAGTCATCCTCCTCAGCTTACTATAAATAGAGGGCTTGGTGACCTTGATGATCATTTTGATTTGGTCCTTCTCAGAGGGCCGAGTCTGCATTTTCAAAAGCTGGCTTCTCCAGCAATCCACATACTCTTTGAAACTTTCCTCTGGCTTTTGCTTAGTGTTCTCCAAATCACGGAGTGACAAGTCAATCTCTAAGTCTGTAACATACTGCTTCAGAAAAGCATCAGCTAGTTCCCTCCAATCTTCCTTAACCTTCTTCTCAAGGCTATGATACCAAACCACATATGCCCCCTCGAGTGACATCCCAAACAACTTTTGGACTTGGAGCTGTGATAGGCCTACTGAACTCATGACTAAGACATATTGCTGCAGATGGACTCTCGGGTCTCCATTCCCATTAAACTTGGCCATGTCGGGCATTTTAAACTGAGCTGGCAGCTGTTCTCCGAAGGTCATTGCCTCATAATCTAACAACTTTTCATGTTTACCCCTCATTTTGCAGGTAACTGACTCAACTTGATCCCGAAGCTTCTGAAATTCTACCTGAGACCCAATCATTTTGCAAGTCGCATACTCTGCCATGTCGTCATCAAAAGCGGGGATATCATCCCTGTGGGACACAGGATCTGGGGCGACGCATGCTGTCCCGGGCTCGCGGCCCGGTTGGGAGTACGGAGTAGCCACGGGGGATTAAACCGGAGAATAATGGAGTCGCCACCCGGTATGAACCGGGAAAATGAGATTTAAGGCCACACTCACCCCTCGCAAGGGAAGACCTCAAACTGTTGGGTTCGGAATGGTCCCTTACTTATGTCACTTGTAATGAAAGGATTTGTGTAATAATTTAATCAGGCCTAAGTAACACTTATTTCCAAGAGTATCATGCTTCTAAATCCACATGCATGAAATTAATCATCACAACATGCAACATCACATGGCAATCTCACGAACATTTCTCAATCATATGATAGGGAAAACTAGGAATAACCTAATCATGCTTGAGTACTATCTCATGAATATATTAACCAAATAACATGCTAACAGCCTAATCATGCTTGAATATCATCCCAAGAACACATCGAATTGATAAATGCAGGAATACAAATAATATGATTGGCTACATAATGCAAGGGAGATCACCCAAAAGGAAATTGTGCATGAAATATGATGAGACAGACTTAGTTCAGTGTGTGCGCGTTCGTGTAGCGTTCGTAAACGCATTCGAACGGGAAACAGAAGGTTCGCGTTCGTGTAGCGTTTGATAACGCGTTCGAATGGTACCAGACCTGATGATACAAAATGCATGCGCGTTCGAGTAGCGTTTGTAAAATACGTTTGAACGGGAAACAGAAGGTTCGCGTTCGTATAGCGTTCGATAACGCATTTGAACGGATCCAGACCTGATGAAACAAAATGCATGCGCGTTCGAGTAGCGTTTGTAAAACGCGTTCGAACGGGAAACATAAGGTTCGCGTTCGTATAGCGTTCGATAACGCGTTCGAACGGGAACAGACCTGATGCACAAAATGTGACGCAATACATACATAAAAAGAAAATAGCGAAATACGAGGCGCGGCGAAGCATCGTGGCAAAGGATTTTAACCTCTTCAATTAGAGGACCTTTCATCGCACTTACTAAGCCCATGCGCTTATCTCAATACATATAAAAATAAAGACAATAACCTTAGACTTCGTATACCCGATTGAACACATCTTACATTCAACCGAATATACGTTAATCAGCGCGGCAAAGCATCGTGGTAAAGGATTTTAACCCCTCCAAATAGGGGACCTTTAATCCGACTTTCTAAGCCCATGCGCTCGATCACATCATGCATACAAAAATAAAGACAATCATATCAAACTTAGTATATCCGATTGAACATATCTTATATCCAACCGAACACACATCAACCGGCGCGGCAAAGCATTGTGGTAAAAGATTTTAACCCCTCCAAATAGGGAACCTTTAATCCGACTTACTAAGCCCATGCACTCGATTGAATCATGCATACAAAAGTAACATGCAGAATTCAAATAACGAAAAATAAATAAACGACTGAAGCAACATAAAACAAAAGAGTGTGCCGTTTACTCAAGTGGTACGTGGAGTTGTATCCCGAGTACAGATCATACTACCGTCCATTCGGAATCGGCTATGAAATTTATGTCCGGGTTTCCATCCTATATACCACAAGAGGCGACACATTTTCCATTTCATTCAAGCCACAATATGCATCCACAAACGACTTTCATGCGAATAGAATTCAATAAACAATCAAAAGACGAATATAAACTAATGAGAAAAGTGCCCTTAGGTCTAACCTTTTAATTCACCTCTCGGATGTACAGTACACGATCGTCGGAATGGTGGATGCTCCGTAACTCTTCCGGTTCACTGGTTCACTGCTCTCGTTCGTTGTCTTACTATTTTGAGTCATCGTTCTCCATCTTTTTTGCTGTTTGGCCTCCGTTTTGTTGTTGTTTCCTCTGTATTTTCCACTCACTGTTCAGGTCACTGTTTTGGCGTGCATGGCTGCTGTTTTGGGGTTTTTGGTGCAGTTTTGTGTAGTTATTTCAAGGATTATAAGTGCAGTTTTTATGTTACTGCAGTTCGATTTTTTGTTGTAATTTTCGGTGGTGGATGGCTGCTGTTTATGTGTTTTTAGGGCTGCTGTATGCGTGTTTTAGGGCTGCTGTATGGGCTGTTTTTCGGTGATACGAGGTTGCTAAATGGAGGTATGATTTTCGGTGATTAGGGGAAGGAGATGAAGAGAATTTTTGTGTTATTTCTTTGTAGTATGCGTGAACTTCTAGGGTTTCTTGCTGTGATTTTCGTGTGAGTTGTGTGTATGAGCTAGCCTAGAGGAGGGTGGTGAATGGTTCTTTTTATAGGCAAAGGCTAGGGTTTCTAGGTAAGGAAGTGAATCAAGTAAATAAGGGAGATGTTTTGATTGGTTTATGAAAGGAAGGAATCTTGTGTAATTGGTGGGTGAATATCTTAATTAAGGACTTAAAATATTTGATTGATTTTAATGTTTATTTTAATTTGGTATGTGATTTTTAGATTTTTTTTTATATCACCATGTGTTAAATATGTGTTTTAAGTGGGCTTGGGCGTGTGGGCCAAGGCTTGGGCGAATTGGGCATGATGTGAGGCTAGCAGCAAAATCAGAATTACCGACACCGTTCGAACGCTTCCTCGAACGCGGCACGAACGCCCACAATCTGTTTGGCGTTCGAACGTATACACGAACGCAACACGAATGAAAACAGTGAACCTTGTTTATTCTGAATTTCCCCTTCCGATGTCCGTTTTCCGTGACCTCCGTGACTTAAAAGGTAATGTCTCCAAATGAGACTCATCATAGGGACTTATATGCAAAAATGTAGTGCCTACAATCCCCCAACCCATTCGGAGGCTCCTCGCGCCTCACATTCTCAGAATTTCCCCCAGCACGGGGCACATCCATATTTGCCATTGCAGTAGTCAAGGCTTGCAACTGTTCGGTAATCTTGGCGAAACCATTTTTTAACTGATCTATCCGGGATACCTCGTTATCGGATGTACTCATATCTTTTTACCGGTCTTTTAGTGAGTCTTCACTCTTCCCCAACCCAACGGGAATCTATGATGGCTTTTTAGAACACAAGGGGTTAGCATGATGCGTGTATGCATGAAATGAATGAGACGCATGTGATACAATGAATATATCAATTTATTAAAATTTTCACACAAATCAGCCCATCATCATTATAGAAGCTTTTGGGCTAACTGTCATAGGAGTGAACTCGCCCCAGTTTAAATGGCCCAACGAGTTCACATCTCATGGCAAGGAGCCCAACTAATTCCAAATGGTAATGTTCCGAACACAAACACAAAGTGGCCCATCAATCACTTAGAAGCCTTTGGCCCAATCGTCATAAAATACGTTCTTGTCCCAGTTTAAATGGCCCAACAAGCCCATATCCCATGACAAATGGTCCAAATGGATCCAAACGACGATGTTCCCAAACATAAGAATAAAAGAAAGATAATGCAAACATAAAACAATGATTTCTACAGAATGGCCCATCAACATTTCAGAAGCTTTGGGCCTAATGGTCATAAGGTACGAACTCGCCCCAGTTTAAATGGCCCAGCAAGTTCGCATTTATGACAATAGTCCAACTGTATCCAAATGAGGATGGTCCACAAGCACATACTCAAGGAAATAATTGTTACTTTAACCATATAACCCCGGTCTATGGGTGGGTTCGTAAGAGTGTAGACAAAGGCTCTCACCGGCGAAGGATGGCCCACAACTAGGTCTCCCCAATCAAGGGTTCAAGCGACCAAGTGAGCGTACCCTTTTTTATACACTAAGGTACGTGCCAATGAGCTATGGTGTGTGACTGACTATCAAATGGATTTCCCGTTGTAGATTCCCCAGAGAGAGGGTGGAGCGAGGCTCTCTTAAGTACCCTAACCTCTTAGGCTCTTATCGTTTGGTGACAGGAATAAACAACGAGTCCTCCAAATTAGTCCATCATAATAGGCTACGGGTAGATGGCTATATAGGTGCCTTCACAGCTTTTCCTTCTAGAAAGGTAGTGAATGAAGGAAGACACCAAACCATTACCTAGCCTCAAAATGCCTTTGATTAAACCCTCAATTTATCCACTATAGACACGGTCAATTAGAACATAAATCCAAACATTACAAGAAAATATTTCGGGGTCGATTCTCTATCCCCAGTGGAGTCGCCAAACTGTGGGACACAGGAACTGGACGACGCATGTTGTTCTAGGCTCGCGGCCTAGTCGGGAGTACAGAGTAGCCACGGGGGACTAAACCGGAGGATAATGGAGTCACCACCCGATGTGAACCTAGAAAATGAGATTTAAGGCCGCACTCACCCCTCGCAAGGGAAGACCTCAAACCGTTGGGTTCGGAATGGTCCCTTACTAATGTCACTTGTAATGAAAGGATTTGTGTAATAATTTAATCAAGCTTAAGTAACACTTATTTCCAAGAGTATCATGCTTCTAAATCTATATGCACAAAAATAAAACTTACACCTAAATTTGCATATATTTCACATCTAAGATTGCATGCTTGAAAGTACATCAAAGTAGCAACGAACATATAACTTCATTGGCATATTGTATTCATGGAAACACAAGCACACACTAACCACACAAGCACACATAAAGGCGAATCAAATAATGACGAACATGTGATTTTATAGACATATCATAAACAAATAGCCATTACATGTCCATGCACAAATAAAAGAGTCAACTAAGTACATAATGCAAAAAGACACTTAAGGATGCAATTAGGCATTAAAGTAAGCATGCTATGACGTGGTGCAAAAGAAGATAACTAATATGGACACTAACATACATGTGAGCACTTTTCCAAGTGGTACGTGGAATTGTATCCCAAGTATAGACCGCATTACCGTCCATTCGGAATCGGCTACGGAATTTACGTCTGGGTTTCCATCCGATATACTACAAGAAAAAACATGGATATATGAATTATACTACGTTAGGCCAAGACTAAGGTAAATGATGCAACCAATGAAATAAATATGTTTTTCATTACGATGCGTACAAAGAAAAGGATGACTATATGGGATTTCATAATACATGCATGAATGGTATGGTTGGCTTGGTTAGTGGGTTAGGCGTGTATGGGCTAGATTAAAAGGGTTTTGGTTTTTTAGGCCAAAGGTGCTTTAAAACGGAGGTCCAACGAGCGAGCTTGGAGCTAAACATGTGGATAAAATTTAATGAAATGACGATTCCCTTCCGACAACCGTTTCCCGCAACTTCCTCGACTAAAAAAGTAGTGCCTCCAACTGAGACTCATCATTGGGTTTCACATGCAAAAATGCAATGCCTACACACCCAAAACACATCCAATACTTCATATGACATCAAATTCATCAACATAGACCCAGATTTTCTAGAACTGATCCAGAAACCAAAATGCTAATATTTATGCTTTAAATCCAATTTATCAAGATTAATCTAATTAATCTAAACACCAATCAAAGTCACCACACATGAAGCACCCAAAGTTTCTACCGACTCTTTAGGGGCAATATGGTCATTTTTTAAAAAAAAATTAAATCAATTAATTATAATAAGCTTTAATGTTAGCAAATCAAATTTGCTCACATTAGGCTTAATAAAATCATGCCATGTGTTTCAATAATAATTAAACATATTTCAAAACATTTATGAAATATAGCTATTATTTAACTATTCAAATATTTAACAATTAAATATCTAAATAATTAATTAATACAATTATTATTATATATGTATTTTTATTTACATTAAATAACAAATACATATATCAATGGCATGTGTCAAAATCTCATTTGATGATTAATTAATGTGTATCTAATCGAATTATGTATCAAATACAAATACACAATAATTATTAAATAACCAAAAAAAATCCCTAATACATGTGTTATTGTTTAACAGATTAAACGATTCGAATTAACTCATTTAATCCGATGAAGTATTATGAATAATATGTATTATTCATAACATGTTGCCCAAGTTCTCAATGAGTACACTTCATATTATGGGACTCTCTAAGTTTAGGTTTATCCGTCACGAAATCCAATTTCGTGTCCATAATTCATCCACTCATGAATTATGACGACCACAGATAATCTCGCTAAACTATGCAAGTCTAGGTCATTGCATACGTATAATCCATCTGTCATAGGCTACCCATATTATACCTGGGATATAGATAAGAACGTCAAATCCTTTCGGTATAATATAGTCGACTTTCAATTTACGATCTCTAAATAACGCTCAGAACTAATTTCCGAAGTTATACCACGGCCATGGATTTACTAGATCGTAAACATGTGTAGGATGTCTATGCCCTTTACACAATTACGATTAAATTGATATCTTTAATTGCACATAATATAGTATTCATTATACCATCATCCAATGATGCATAAGATTGACTACACATTCTAATCAATCTCTCTTTCGACAAAGGTATCATCTTTTACAAAGATGAATACTATACATATAAAAGACATGTTAACTGTCAAACAGTTATACTAACTGTTAAACGAATAGTCTTACTGTGTCCTTTATTAGATCATATCTAATACGCAACTGATGGGAGTATCTCACAAGTCTCTTAGTTTTATATCATATATAAAACTTTATATCAAATATATCAAAGACTACTCCCAATGCTTAAACGGAGAAAAGAAGATTTAATTAAACATTTTACTTCACAAACATCTCATTTTTACATTAATAATGACAATGTCGTTAGGATATATAACACTAGAAAGAAATTTGTACGCTCCCACTGACCCTACTATCAAATGTGTATTCTCTATGCTTTGATAAAATCAGACAATCTGACTGTATCAAAATTAGAGAACACAAATTTTTGAAAAGCTTATCTGAGTCTACAATAGGCTCTATAAGCCAGTATATCAAACTTTGATCTTAGCAGAATACAAACTCTAGGGCCATTCTAGAATGAACTCTTCAAACAAAGAAATCACGACAGATCTCTCATTCGAAGAAATCACTCAAGAACGCCACTTTGCATTCTTTAGCCAGAATACATAGTTTAATATTAACATTAACCAACAGATCTTTAATTGTTCAATTAGTGCGACTAGAGATAAGTTTTCTAAGAATCTACAATAGATCACTGTCATATTATAAAGGTCAAACCTTTATCAAGCTCATTTTGCATTTGCTGCGCAAACAATTTGCACATTTTATGAATTATTCATAACGAAAGCCTAATCAAGTTCAAAACTTGATCGTAGTAAGCTGTAAACAATCTTTGATCTATGATTCAATACTAACTTCCGAAATCGATATCAAATATCGCTCCCACGATAAGTTATAGGATAATTTTCTTCGATAAGAAACAATAGAACTAAAAATATCAAATACTTTGTAAATGATTCTGACATCCTATTGGACTTATATGGAAGATGTCTAAGGGTCTTTTTATCATATTAATTATGTAGTTCCACTTATAGTTTATCATTCTCACATTTGACTTCAATAAGTCAAGTTTTTTCTACAATTGTCAACATCTGATGTCAACACACCAAGTAATAAAATAATTTTATTGCTTGGGGTCATAGAAAGAATATTCTATCAAATAGAATATAATATTCTATTAAATAGAATAAATGATAAACCTTACTTGTACCTCCGAGGCGTAAGTAATTTCAATTATATAACAATTATACAAAAGAAAGTTTCAAATCTCAAACTTTTAAAGATTCGAATTTTGTACTATACATATTATATATGTAATTGTAGGAACGAATGGAACCTTAATTAAAGAGATGAGTAAGTGTTACTGGAGCATAACCCCAAGAGTATTGAAAAACAATTCGGTAACACCCAATATCAAACGAATCATATCATATGAGATTCTATTTCTCCCACTAACCAATTCCATCACGATGGAATCGTAGAAGAATCATATTGAGTAAGAATCAAATTCATTAAATAACTTTAGAACTAATTGTCTTATATTCATATGTTTGATCATATCAAACATCCTTGAACAATTCAAAGACTCACAATGAATTTTAAAGACATAGTTTTCAACACTTCAAATATAATATCTTTGAACCATTCAAAAAATTCTATCCGCATTTCTTCAGAAACATATTGAAAATTCTCGAACCATTCAAGACATTCAATATATATTCTTTTAGAAACTCGCAACTAAGTCATGACAATTCATTAACTAAGTTACAGAGTAAAGAAAACTATCTAAGGTAATTTCTAATTCATTAAACTACATACATCCAATGTATTAGTCTAATAAATCTTGTGGTCCAATGACGATCATTAATTAAATGAGATTTAATCACATCCTGAATACAATATTCATTAAATGGATTAGAATATATGGTGTGATCTCGTATCAGACCATCCTTTACCATAAGGAATAAGCATCTAATGCTCATATGATAAAATCTTATAAAACACTGTTCTAAGTTATTTAGTGAATCATATATTTTCTTAATGTTTATCTTTTCATTAATGACACTACTAGACTTATTAAAATATATAACAACTGCTTATATAGAACAAGTAACTATCCAATGGTCACAAGTTGTGATATCAAAGATCAAGATAGTTATTAAACATTATTTTAATTAACTAGACGTGAGATCTGGTATCCAATACCTATAGTTGTCGTATTGTGAGAATCAATATTCTCTATACACAACTATACACATCTCATTTCTTAAGCTTTATAATTTGTGTTCAATTATTCACAACAATTGCAAATGATTGATTAGCAAACTGTGTCAGACACGTGACTTCTAAAAGTCACTAAAGCCAAGAAATGTCATTATTAGATAAATAAATATCTAATGGAGTTTTCTTAATGCCAGTCAAGAATCTCGAGACATGAACTAATTCAAGTCAATTCTTACTACATAAGAAATAATTCTTACTAGATAACTATATCCAAAACATATATCTATTTAGATTACTAATCGTGGCTTAGTAACTAAGTCACTAACCATCTTGATTTTTCAAGAAAAATGAAACAACAGTTCCCGATTGTTTGAATGGTGCACTAGCAGTGGCGGGATTTGCGCAGTCTTCGTATTTTGGATGTAACTTCCTCGTCCGATGTCCGATGTCGTTTTATGAAGTCTTCACATTCCTTTTTTTTTGGGTCTCTTCTCATTTCAATTTATTATTATTATTATTATTTCTGTAGTATTTTTCATGTTTATGACTGAATCTTGGATGTTATTATAATGTTCTTGCATGGTAATAGTATATAGGATTCAATTCTTGGAGTTTTTGAGTCAATTAGGATCGAGTTTATCAATAATTTTCGGATTAGTTTGGTCAGAATTTTTAGCCGCGCGCTGATTTTAAAACGGCTGTAACTTTTGATCTAGAAAGAGTTACGTGACCCATAATATATCGATTTATAAGTACTCGAGGAGAGGAATTCGTTTATGGTTAGCCGCGATCTGTTCGTGTAAGTTTCGAGTCTCAAAATCTCTTTCAAACAGTAGTTAGGAATTCTGTCCAGTTTCAGTTCAGTTTGTGTTCTTGTTTTACTTTTGGTTTTTTTTTTTAGTCAGTTTCTTTGTGTTTGTTTTCATATTTTCTTAGTGATTCTTTGATTCTTTCCTCATTATTGGTGTCTTTCAAGTAAGGAGTTTATTTATATAAATAATTTGATGGACAAAAGAGTATTTATCTTTCGCACGAGATGCTTTATCAATAGTAAAGTGTGTAGTATGATTATTAATAGAGGGAATCACACAAATTTAGCTAGCACTACCCTTGTGGAAAAATTGGGATTAAAATTGATACCTCTTGATAGACCTTATAAGTGGATGAGTGGTTTTGGAGAGTTCGAGGTTGCTAAGCAGGTTGTGGTAAATTTTGCAATTGGGAAGTATGTTGACCAAGTAGTTTGTGACGTGATTCCTATGTGTCATACAAATATTTTATTGGGTAAGCCTTGGTATAAATTCAATAAAGTAGTTTATGATATGAATAAGAATATGTACAAATTTAGGTATAATGGAAAAATTATCAAGCTTGCTCATTTAACCCTACAAGAGGTCTATAACGAAGAGTTGTACATGCAGAGGAGTGAAGAAGAGTGGGCTAAAAAGAAAAGTTCGATTGCAGAGTTTGGAATGTTACTAGGAGAGCTTCCAGAATTGATAGAGAAAAAGACATTTGCAAAATGTGAGTTACAGAATGATATGAGCGTAGCCTTGAGTAATGAAATGAAACATGTTGATGTTTCAATAAATAAGAGTGAGGTGGTTGATGGTGTCGATGATAGTGATGATATTGATGTGCGTGATAACATTAGTGATCATGATTTGGTTGTTCATGATGCCAATGAGCTGCTTGAAGTTACTGTTAAGGGTGAATATCATATGGAGCAATCTGATGTTGGTTGTGAGGACATGAAGACAAAAAATCATTCATTGGTTTTATTGACTTTTGCTCACCTTAACCATTTTTTTCCATGTGATTTTATTTTATTCCAGGATTCTCGTCACATTGATCTTGTCATTTTTATCTATGACTCGGGTTCGGATTCGAGGTCGAATCCTTTTCAAGAGAGGGATAATGATGTGATCCAGAATGCGCTCTGTTTGTTGGGCCAAGTTAACTTGAAGTTGTGGCTGATTGCATGGCTTTGTCAAATTGGTGTATTTGGGCCATTTTGGTGGATTTGTAAGATTCCTTGGGTTCTAGAGTTTGGTCCATGCATGAGACTTTATGTGAAGGCTTTATTATGTCTAGAGCAATATTGGAATGGGTCTGTGTGCTTTGTGATGGGGTGTTGTTATTTGGTTTGATGGTGTGCGATTATGGGAGAGGGTGTATTAGTGTATTGGATTGGGAATTAATGTGGGTGGTGGGAGCATGTGGTCTGGATTGAGGTGTTTGGTCGTTGTTTGGTCTTGGAGTTTGGGCTTCCTATGGTTGCGTGTCCTGTGGGGTGTTTGGTCCTTTGGAGTGTGGGCTGCGGATTTTGGTGGCATTTGGTGGGCTTGATGCATGGGCTGCCTTGATTGATTTTGGGCTTTATTTCCGAATGTGCTAGCAGTGCGGGATTTCACTCTTCGTATTTTGGATGTAACTTTCTCGTCCGATGTCCGATTTTGGTGATTCAAGTTGCATTGGAAAGAGAACTCGTAGCTCTACAACTTTGTAGCTTATATCAAAGTCCAGTTCAGATTTCTTCTTGGTCCAAATGAGGACTCGTGATATCCCTACGGTTTTTATATTTTATAATTTTTTAAGGTTATGTTTGTTTAAGTGTCGGGCTGAACTTTAATTATATTACAAAGCCCGTGCACGAAATTTTAAATTATTTTATGTGTTATTGGGTTTATTTTACTAGGGTTTTATTATATTTGGGTAGAATTAGGGTTAGCCACCTATTTAAAGAGGCATTATTCATTGTAATGGGGAATTAACTAAGAACATTTTTTTTTACAAAACAAAGTGACTTGTGTCATCTTGAGGGAGTGGATTCTTCCTTGGTTCTACGGAACAAAAGCTTATCAACGTGTGGCAAGCGTTATGGCGTTGTATCGCTGTTCAAGATTCTCCAAAGACATAAAGAAAAGTTCTTAAGGGCAAAGTTCTTTAAGGGTTGGACTTGATCTTGGAAGGATTTTGTTCTTACAAAATCAAGATTCGCGGTTCTTGGGGCTTAGAACACGTGGAGGGGTTTGCTTGACTTTGTTCCAGGCAGGTTTCTATCACAATACACGTTACTTTATAGCCTTATTTTAAGCGGGGATATTCCTCAAGGAAGCAATGCTCCACATCAAATGCAGAATTTTAATCTTAATCATTTTCTAAACAACTAAATTATACCTTAGAAAACATAACTCAATTTAACCATTAAATTTCTGTTACGTTTCCGTTAGCGTAGTACTGAAAAAGTTGATAAATCAAATTTGCACATTTAAGCTTAATAAAATCATGCCATATGTCACCAATAATAATTAAATATTTTTCATAACAATTAGGAAAAAGTTTATCAATTAATTATTCAAATATTTAACATTTAAATATTTAAATAATTAATTAATATAATTATTATATATATATATATATTTTATTTACATTAAATAATAAATACATATATTAATGGCATGTGTCAAAATCTCATTTGACAATTAATTAGTGTGTATCGAATCAAATTATGTATCAAATACAAATACACAATAATTATTAAACGACCAAAATCCCCTATTGCATATGTTATCGTTTAACCGTTTAAACTATTCGAATTAACTCACTTAATCCGATGAAGTATTATGAATAATCTGTATTATTCATAATGTGTTTCCCAAGTGCTCAACGAGTACACTTCATATTGTGGGACTCTCTAAGTTTAGATTTATCCATCATGAAATCCAATTTCGTGTCCATAATTCACCCACTCATGAATTATGACGACCACGGATAATCTCGCTAAACTATGCAAGTCGAGGTCATTGCATACGTATAATCCCTTCATCACAGGCTATCCATATTATACCTAGGATATAGATAAAAACGTTAAATCATTTCGATATAATATAGTAGACTTTCAATTTATGATCTCTAAATAACACTCGGAATAGGCTTCCGAAGTTATACCACGGCCATGGATTTACTAGATCGTAAACACGTGAGGATACCTATGCCCTGTACACAGAACTGACAGATCCTCTCTTAATCCGCACAGTATATCATGAGCATTAGTCCACACCCAACGAACAGGTAAAGGTCTGATCATGAATAGATCGGTGACATGACTGTCATCAAAGTATGGAGGATAACTCATATATCTACAGTGGTATCTCAAGTCGAATGACCAATATGCTCGCTCAACTCGAGAAGATTCCTATTGACGTTAATGTACCATCTATTAGGAAATCTTCAGTGAATCCTTCAGTGTTTATCGAATAAACACCTACATGTCTATACGAGTCTCATGAGACTCATGGTTCATTGGGATAAACCATCGGACCAAGTCATGATATACGACATGTACTGATTTTAAAGGATTTTACTAACCGACCCGTGTTAGTATATCTTGACCAGGAACTTTATTTAAGGATATACAACTTATAGTGACGCTTCCCAATGTCAATTACAAACTACGTTGTAACTGCGCACTACGTTGTAAATCCTAGGGTCTTTGTCTAATATACACGTATCACTAAACCAGATTTAGTTTCAATCTAATCGTAATTAGATCAAATATGTGTATAAAAGACAAGAGGTGTTACCATTAAATAAGTAATATTATGGAAAATGGAATTGCTCGTATTCATGAATCAGACATAAATACGATTCAGATTGGCACTCTGAGCACCAACCCTAACAGTAACGACTCAATACCACTAGTTTAGGCGTATGGGGGGATGGCGATACGTAACTCCCCCATGCATCAAGGTTTCTACAGATTCTCAGAGATATGATTTTCACATATGATGATTTTATGAAAGAGTTTCAGAAAGAACAGTTTTATGAAAGAGTTTTAGAAAGAATTCAGTTTTACAGAATATATCAGAGTTTTACAGAAAGAAGGATTTCCTGAAAAGTTTTACAGAAAGAGATTGATTTTCAGATACAAAAGGGATTTCAGAAAAGATCAGTTTTCTCGAGATAGTTTTGAATTCAGAAAAATAGATTTTTCATAAAGTATTTCAGTTTCCATTTTAACGTGTCCACTCACTAGGTCGTTCAAACGATCTAACCCCCCCAGTATTTTTTTAACAGGTTTATCCAGAGGACGACCTCGAGATGATGGATACTGATGGCAGTCATTAAAGTGTTTGAGTCAATCAGGTCGAGACATAGGTTCAGCATAGTCAGTGTCAAAATAAAGATACGTGATTGATAGAATACATATATGAATGGTTATGTTTATTTGGTAAGATATTGTATCAAATGCTTTCAGATAAGAATTCTGAAACGAAGCATGTTTGATTGATAAGTAAAGGATATGAGGACTGTTAAAGGCTATGGTACCTGGATTTGAAGTAATGTGTATATTTGTATGTTTGATGTATATACGTATGTGTATGACTATTCTGATGATAAAGCAGTGTTTGTTATATATGTGCTTGTGTATGGAAATCATGCGATGAGTTTGTGTTACGTGATAGTTGTGCATGTTTGTATATTTAATTGGTTCGTGGTGTGTAGTCGAGCTGGTTAAGAATCTGTTCAGACGTCATTAATTTCATACGTATTCTAAATAGGTAATGAGTCTCGTACGAGCATTGTATGTGTAAGCCAGTCATATGAATGTATTATTGGGTTATGTGTTCTTTGATGTATTGACTGTTATGTATGCTTTGATGTCAGTTGCACGATGACTGTATGTATGTCTAACTGTATATGTGCGTATGATATAACTCGTGATATGTATTAACTGTGTATTCTTTCGTGGAATGAATAAATGACCTTAAAACTTTTGCGAGTATAAGATGTTATAATGTGTGTTTACTAAGTTTTTTATCGTTCGTACGTATATAGTGAAATAGACTGATAAGTGTGAATGTATATGTCACGAATGTAAGTTATCGTAAGGCTATCGGAATCAAAGAAAGATTGTTTCGAATTGAAGAAAGTTTGATTCGAATTGAAGAAAGTGTCATTGACTTACCGATTTTATGATTTCAAAGATACTTATTTGTGATAAAGTATAAAAATGTAACTTCACTTTTCATATGATTAAAATGGACTCTATGTTAAATGATATACTCTGTTGATATTCGAATTTGTGCTTTTTATGCTTTGGATGTTTGACCATTAATTTAGCGCGCGCGCGCGTGTGTGTGAAGAGTTTGACATGTGTAATGAATAGAGGATGGTAAAAAATTGATAATTGTGAACTCTTAACAACTTGGTAATTATGAAAAATATTCTGATATGCTTGACTTGTATGTTTTATTTGTAGTACGAGTGTGGTTATTTACTGAGTTTTTATAACTCAAACAAAACCAGTTTACTAGTTTTGCAGGCTGGCTACCGGATGGGTCAACCACTTCAACTTTTGAAGCCATGCTCGTGACACGGATCACCCAAGTTGCAGTCACCCTCACAAGTATTCTGGGAAAAGTCTTAGGAGTTTAGGGTCTAAGTAAAAGTTTTGATTGCATATGAGGTTGTGGGCATGAAGCCCTTATGTGTTGATTGATATTGTGGGCACGAAGCTCTTAAGTGTTGATTTTGATTTTGATGTTTTTTGTGTAGACCTGAGGTTCTTTTGTATTTTTGATGTCTTTCTTAGGTTTCAATTTGATGATGGACTGTGATCCATGTTGTCCAGTCTTAGGGCACATCATTTCCATTTTTCTGTAAATTTGGAGGCTTATAGAGATGGGTTAATCATATCTTCTGCCGGTAGCATCCTACTTCTGACGGGGTGTTACATATATAATTACAACTAATGTTCCTCAAACTATGATGAACATAGCATGTTTATATATCGTAATATTTTCTATTTATAACAATAATAAATGACAAATATTGTTATATCTTAGTGGAGAGAGCATGTTACCAACCAAATCTTTCAAAACTTTATTTTATACGATATATATATATATATATTAAATATTCCTCATTACATTTATATGATAAATTTAAGGGTGACAATTATTCAAATAGCTCGTTAACTCTATACAAACACTGTAACGAATTTATAAACACAACTTGTCGACCCAATTTTCATATGAGATCATTCATTCAAAAAAAAATTTATATGTAATATATATATATATATATATATATTAAAAGTTAATGACGAGGGAGATATCAAATTAATTATTTAGCTATATATGTATGACGGGGATCTTCGAAGCAAAATGACTGAAAATTTTGTTGAGACGGTTGTGGAACCCTTAGGGTCGGATCCATGTCCCGTGCAATGGAAGTGAGTCTAACTCAAGGATATCAGGGATATGTGTATTTTAAAATATTTTAATGAGAACTACATTCCGATACGAGTCCATAGGAAAAAATGGAGACAAAATCGGAGTCCATGAAAAGCATGTGCATGTGATGCTAGTATGTAGGATATATGGTTATGCGTTATAATATGCTTTTATTTTTCTTAATGCTCTATGAGCATGAGTGTGTGTGATAAAAACCTTTGGTATATCTTGTGCTTGTATTTCACATGCACAGTTTTATTATGTCAAGGTTTGGTCGCATGTATGAGTTTTTGGACTAGCAAAATAATCTTTATCATACTTAGCTCACTAAATAGTATGACATTTGACTAGATGACCTTGTGTTTTCCCTTCACTTTACATTTCTTTGGATGTATCCCGCTCATAAAATAATGTCTTAAGCCTTTATTCGTTGTGCACTTATTTTTCACGCAAGTACTTGTTTTGCTTTGGTGTTTATGTCATAAACATGCGTGTAGTATTTAGCAAAATGTAAAGTGATGCATATTATTTCATGTCATAAATAGCTGAGTGCTGACTGGGTATTGTTGTACTTGCTTGAAGTGTTGTTTTAGTCTTTTTTTGGAATTATTTATTTCTTTAACTCATTATGTGCTTGTGTGTGCTTTATATCATTACATACATTTTTTACGCATATTTATGAGGTTTTACTTCTTGTATGCTATTTTTACTAACTGATTAGGTCTGTTAGTGAGGGGGTAAGTTATGTTTGCTTGTTCTCTTGCATGTGTTGTTTCCCATAGTATCTTTACCTATTGTCAATTCGTGACAAAAAAATGGGAGAGTAGTTTAATAATTTGGGAGTAGTTGAGTAGTATATCCATTTGATATCTCCGTTTTAGGGGAAGCAGGATTAAGGGGGAGTAGAATATCTACATGTACATGCAAAAGAGTGTTATGAATTTTATCTGTTTTATCTGTTCTTTATAATCCATGTGCTTTTCACGGTATGTTATTATTTGTGGATGTTTCGGGTAAGTAGATTTGGTAGCAGAGGTGGCATTGGTTTCAAGACTAGTTGGTTAGGTATTAGATCAGGTCTTATTGTAATAAGTCATTGTCTTGATGGTTAGCAGTTGGCTATTTTCTTTTTGGATCTTTTGTAGTAGTCTTTATCGTAGTAGTTTTTTTATCACGGAATGCCAAATGGAGTGATTGTTAGTTCTATTTTTGTTGGTAATATCCGTGACAAAATATGTTCAATTGAGTTGTAATAAGTCTTTAAGATCTCGGAGTAATTGGACAAGTAGTTGTCTTAGAAAACTGTTGGGATGTATGCCCTAGAGCTAAACGGTTTTATATGTTTTGAAATAAAACGATGCATTATTCATTTATCAAAGTGTTTGTTTAATTTTCGCATATTATAAATCATCTTCAATACCCTAGATTACTTATGTGCTTTCAGAATTAGTGTATGAGTGTCATACACAAGAGAATGAGTGTCATACACAAGAGAATTTAAGTCTGAAGTTAGTAATCTTAAATAGTCCATAGAGAGCAAACAAAGCGGGTACTTTGTTTGTGGTTTATCTATAGCTATGGCCCATTCTATATTTGTGTGGCGACCTTGATCCGGGATCGTCCATGTAGAGACATGAGAATGCAGGCACCTTGTATGATGCGATCATATAAGACTAGACCCAGATGGAAATTACATTCTTATAATATCCGTTATACAAAGAAAGTCATTTCGATCTACTAGATGGTCATATATGGATTGATCTAAATCCTGAGTGTACTACGAACTCCTGCATGGCAGGCTATGTCCATTGATTTACAAAGGTGAGGTTGGTGTAGCAGTCCCGACCAATAGCTGCGTACTTTGGGGGCATGGTCTGTTGTGTAGCTGGGAACGTTTTACATAAATATGGAGTTCACTCCTTCTTGCGAGAAGTAGATGAGTATCTTTCTTAAGGGTTGATTCAGTGTTTGAACGATTTGAACGCTCAAGTCTTTCTATTACGAATAGAAAGATTAAAATTCATAATGGTTATGAATAAATCGTTCATTATAGAATCAATGGTACTTAAGTTAAAAATAATTAGAGGGGTATAACGGACATTATGACCCGGCTCTAATTACGAGATACTTGTGAATGGTCAATTCATATGTAATAACTATATCGATGGACACCGACTTGGTTCGGCTTAATAGATCATCTGCGGCAACGAGAGTGCAGCTTCGGGTTTTTAGTGGAATAACCCGGAGTTAATAATTCGAAATATTTAATCAAGAGCTTAATTAATATTTCGAGATTATTGGAGCTCGGAACCGTAGGTCCATTTGGTCCCCGTGCTAGCTCAATCTACTATAACGGATTTAATATAATTGGATGGCCCAATTATATACTCACATATGTATAAATATTATTAATATGATTAATAATATTATTTTTCACACTTGGAACTATAAATAAAAAGTTAATATATGGTTTTAATAATTATATGATAATTATTAAATGAATGAAATAAATTATATTGATATAATTTAATAAGGCTAAAGTTGTAATTTCTAATTAAAGGGTTTTGGAAACTCTTAATTTAATTTTGGAAGTTACAAATACATTATGGCATAAATCCTTTTAATTTTGTAACACCTTTTGACTTTATGGAAAGTTATTTTGGAGTTACAAAATTAATTAAAATAAATGAGATTTATTCCTATTTCCTTTAGGCTATTGCCGATTATTACACAAGGAAAATGGGAAGAGATTTGTTTGTTTTGGAAGTTATGACTTTCAAAAGGTTAGTTAAATATTTATTTTTGTAACATATATTGGCTTTATGGAAAGTTAATATCGGAGTTACAAAATTAATATTTTTCTATGCCTTGGCCGAAAATATGCATGGTGGGAGGGCTTAGGGTTTTGTTTTATATTGTAAAATTAAACCCTAAGTATAAAAAGGAAAATATGATTTTTCTTTTCCCAAGCCTCTCATTCTAACCCTAGCCTTCATCTTCTTCCTCATTCTCTCTCAATTGTTGAGAAAAGAAAAAATAAGAACAAGAAGAAAAATAAGAAATAAAAAAATACAGGTGTGACTAGTAATCTCTAAAAGGTTTGGGGATTCATTTAGTGAGTGTAGCCCACACTACTTTCCGTTGGTTGTGAGACATAACTCGAAAGAGCTTGTGGCGTTGAACCAAAATTATTCTTTTCATCTTCTACATCTCACAGCAGTGGGGTGTTTCATTGTCAATTGTCGTACAACATATAATTGATTCGGGCGCATAACGGGTCTGAAATTGTCCAATATTTCATTGCAGTTCGGGAGCTGTTCAGTGACTATTTCGGGGGCATTCCGGGGCTGAAATTTTGTCCGAAATAGAAACAAAATTCCAGTATACCTGCTGGTTGCATTCGGCCAGAAGAAGGGAAAAATCATGAAAAAAAATTTCAAGTCCGATCCGGGTGACTAAGACCCTTCCGCTGCGCGAGGAAAGCATGTCCTAAAACTACAAGTCTGTGAGCCGCGTTCGTTTGGCCTTCATATTTTCGGTCGAACATTTTGAGGAAGAAACTTTGCATTTGAAGTGCGTGAAAACGTCCCTACATAAGTAATTTCTCTTAGACACGTTTTGAAGCCAAAATAACACTAGGAAACCCTTTCATTTGCCCTACCTATTGTAGGCACTGAATTTTTGCATGTTAGTGCCTATGATGAGTCTCATTTAGAGGCACTACCTTTTAAGTTGTGGAAGTCGCGGGAAACGGACGTCGGAAGGGAAAAGTCAGAAATCAGTATTTTGTTGGTTTTAGTTCGCTTGTTTAGCTTCGGGTTCGCTTGTTGGACTTCCGTTTTAAAACACATTCTTAGCCTAAACCCCCCGCAAGACACACACCAAGCCCATCTCACCCAAGCCCAATCCAACAAATTAAATTAAAACCAATTAAATTGAAATTAAATTAAATTAAATTAAATCCAATTTAAATCTAATTAAATTAAATTAAAATCAAATTAAATCTCATTCCAAAATTAAATAAATCACCTTCCTAATTACCACAGATTTAAATTCAATTAAATAATTCACTCACCAAATTTAAAGATATTCCCCACCAAAATTACATAATTTATTTCCCTTTTTAAAATTAACACAAAACCCTAAACTCCCTTGGCTCTCCACTCTCACGGCAAAAACAAAAATAGAAGAAAGAAACCACCAAACGAGAGCCCCTCATTCACGAAAACATTCATCTCTCTCTCTCTCACACCCTGAACGAAATAACAAACCACAAACCCTAAATAACTCTCCTTTTATTCTCCCTAAACGACTCGACACAAGAACCCTTTCACTTTGAAGCCCTCACTAGCCCTCATTCTTCACGCACAAATACTCAGGCCACGCACCAAGAGCCCCTCATATTGCCTCAGCTTCACGCACCTTGCCTTCACGCCACAAGCACAGTTCCACAGCCACGCCTTCAATAACCCTTCTTCACGTAAGCCCACTCACTGCCTTCCACAAATCCTTCTTCATGTAAAGCCCCTCTCACGCCATAACCACACATCAACAGCCCTCACATAATCCTTCAATCCACGCCAAATCCAGTCCCTTGCAGCAAGCTTCAATCCATAAATATAAAGCACTTTCACACAGCCCCTTAATTCATGCAGCCACCTTAAACACACACGTAGCAACCACTAACACTCATGCACTGCCACAAAGACGAGCACACATCACGTTGACACACGCCCTTCTCTCCACTCACATAGCCACGCCACTCTCACAAATCAAACAAACGCACAACCCATATAACTGCACGCAAACTGCACCTTAAAGCCGCATATTCTGCCTCTGAAACAGTCCAGAATTCACCTTATTACCGCACAAAACAGTCCCCGAATACCGTAAAATAGTGACCAGAAAATACAGCAAAAACAACAGCAAAACAGAGTCAAAAACAGCAGCCCAAACAGCAAAACAGCGAAAGAAAACATTGAACCAGTGAATCGGAGGAGTTGCGGAGCATCGACCCTTCCGACGGCCGTGAAACATACTTCCGAGAGACGATATAAAAGGTTAGACCTGATGGCACTTTTCTTATTTATTTTCATTCATCTTTTAATTGTTTTATTTATCTTCTTCGCATGAGAGTCGCTTGTGGATGCATGTTGTGGCCTTTGAATGGATGGGAAAATGTGTCGTCTCTTGTGGTATATAGGATGGAAACCCAGACGTAAATTCCGTAGCCGAATCTGAATGGACGGTAGTGCGGTCTGTACTTGGGAAATAACTCCACGTACCACTTGAGCAAACAGCACATCTTTATTTTATCTTGTTTCTTTATTATTCGCATTTTATATTCCGTCTTTTACTTTCCGCACGTTATTTGCTTATGTATTGATGATATAGTGCGCATGGGCTTAGTATGTTGGTCTAAAGGTTCTCTATTTGAGGGAAGAAAAGTCTAAAAGGCTACCTTTATGACAATACTTTTCCACGCCGGACGAAGTATGTTTGGTTGAATGTGAGATATATTCAATCGAGTATACGAAGTCCTACATTATTGTCTCTTTATCTTATATGCATTATAATATAATGCGCATGGGCTAGCTAGGGTGGATTAAAGGTCCTCTATTCGAGGGAAATGCCTAAAGGGCTACCTTTACCACGATGTTTTACCGCGCCGGACGAAGTATGTTTGATTGAATGTGAGATATGTTTAATCGGATATACGGAGTTCCACAATATTGTCTCATTCATTTGTATGCATTGTAATATAATGCGCATGGGCTAACTAAGGTGGATTAAAGGTCCTCTATTCGAGGGAAACGCCTGAAGGCTACCTTTACCACGATGTTTTGCCGCGCCTTTTATTATGTCATTTACCCTTTGCATATCATTTCTTTATTTACGCATGCATTGCATTCTAGTGCGCATGGGCTAACTAGGGTGGATTAAAGGTCCTCTATTTGAGGGAAATGCCTAAAGGCTACCTTTACCACGATGTTTGTCCCACCGGACGAGGTGCACTCGATTGAATGTGAGATGTGTTCAATTGGGCACACGATACATTGTGTATTTGTTCAATCCATGCATGTGTTTGTGTCGTTTCAGATGCCATTTTGGTAATATCGTTCGAACGCGTTTCCGAACGCTACATGAACGTATGCATTCTGTCTCAGTTCGTTCGAACGCGTTTACGAACGCTACTCGAACGCGCATGCGTTTTGTTTTTATCATGCACCGGGTCTTATCCCGTTCGAACGCATTCTCAAACGCTATACAAACGCGAACCATCTGTTAACCGTTCGAACGCGTTTTCAAACGCTACACGAACGCATATACAGTGAACCGTTCACTACCTTTCTATAAGGAAAAGCTGTGAAGGCACCTAGATAATCATTACCCGTAGCTCGTTGTGACAAACTAATTTGGAGGACTTGTTGTTTATTCCTGTCACCAAGGCGATAAGAGCCTAAGAGACTTGGGTATTTAAGAGAGTTCGCTCCACCCTCTCTCTGGGGAATCTACAATGGGAAATCCATTTGACAGTCAGTCACGCACCGTAACTCGTTGGCACGTACCTTAGTGTATAAAAAAGGTGCTTTCACTCGGTCGCCTGGACCCCTGAGTGGGGAGACCTAGTCGTGGGCAACCCTTCGTCGACGAGAGCCTTTGTATATGCCCCTATAAACCCATGTATGAACTATAGTTATAGGACCAATAGAAACTATGCCCTTATGTTTGCGTTTATGACCATCGTCATTTGGATCCAGTTGGACCTTTTGTCATGAGGTATGGGCTTGTTGGGCCATTTAAACTGGGATGAGTCCGTGCTTTATGGCAATTGGGCCAAAAGCTTCTGAAATGCCAATGGGCCATCTTGTGTTTAGGTCTTTTATCATTTGAAGTTGTTTAGCCATGTTATCGCAAAAGTGTAAACCTGTTGGGCCTTTTCAACTGGGACAAGTTTGCACCTCGCAATAGTATGATTGAATGCTTTAAAATGATAATGGGCCGACTTATATATTCCATGCATCGCACGCATCTCATGTATCTCATGCATACACGCATCATGTTAACCCCTGTAGCGAACCCGAAGTTAAACAAGCGAACTAAAACCAACAAAACACTGATTTCTGACTTTTCCCTTCCGACGTCCGTTTCCCGCGACCTCCACAACTTAAAAGGTAGTGCCTCTAAATGAGACTCATCATAGGGACTTACATGCAAAAATGCAGTGCCTACAGTCGCCCCCATTTTGATGGGACTTGTGCAGTGTGTGACAATGACAATCCTATCAAAGTTGTGCAATGCATTTTTACTTACCTGGCTCGCCAGCTGCCAGCTGACTTGTCTGCTGCTTTGAGCTGAGTTGATGACGTAGTGGACCTCGACCCTGGGACGCATCCCAATAACTGCAACCGACAACGGGGCCTCGACCCTGGGACGCATCCCAATATCGCTGACAATGTGGGTCACGACCCTGGGACGCATCCCCAAAACTGATGATGCAGGGGGCCAACGACCCTGGGACGCATCCCGATAACTGCAACCGACAACGGGGGCCTCGACCCTGGGACGCATCCCGATAACGTTGACAATGCGGGTCACGACCCTGGGACGCATCCCAAAACTGCTGATGATGTGGGTCATGACCCTGGGACGCATCCCCAAAACTGCTGATGATGTGGGTCACGACCCTGGGACGCATCACCAAAGCTGCTGATGATGTGGGTCACGACCCTGGGACTCATCCCCAAAAACTGATGCTGATGTGGGTCACGACCCTGGGACGCATCCCCAAAACTGCTGAAATCCCAGCCACATGCCTAGCATGTGACAT
>SKCR01005684.1:0-25627 GCA_019454045.1 Zanthoxylum bungeanum | reverse complement strand
TTGAAGTTGGATTTTCGTGAATATAATAGGTGTGAGCTACGGTTTCTAAATTGATGTGTGTGAATGTTTATAAGTCACGAATATTAAGTTATCGTAAGGCCATCAGAGTTAAAGAAAATATGTTTTGAATTAAAGAAAGTATGTTTTGAATTGAAGAAAGTATGTTTGTTTTATCCATTTATGATATTTCAAATATTCTTAATCGTAATAAAGTATAATAACTCCGACTCTACGTCTCATATGATGAAAATGGTTTCGATGTAAAATGACTTATTATGTGATGTTCGTGTTGATGCTTTGGGTGATTTGAATGTTTGGCTAATTGATTGGCGTATATATGAATATGTAGATATGAGAATTTGACATGGTAAGGGATAAAAGATAATAAAAGTTTATAATTCTGAACTTGTAGCAATTTAGTAATTGTGATAAACTACTGATATGCTTGACTTGTTTGTTTATATTACTAGCATGGTTACTTACTGAGTTTTATAACTCACACCAAACCAGTTTGCTAGTTTTTCAAGTTGGCTTCCAGATTAGTGAATCACGATAGCTTTGGAATTCATGCTCGAGATGCTAATCAACCAAGTGCAGTCACCCTCGCAAGTGTCCTGGGAAAAGTTTTATAGGTCTAAGAGTTGTGATCAATATTTTATTTTTCATGATGAGCATGTTGTTTGTATATATTAATTAAATGTTTTTATTGCTTATGATGTTATGGGCACAAAGCCCTTGAGTGTTGATAGATGATATGGGCACGGAGCCCTTAAGTGTTGATTTGATGTGTTTTAGTGGACCTGAGGTCTTTTTGTTTGTTTGTTGTTTTTCTTAGATTTTGTTTTGATGCTGGACTGTGATCCAGGTTTTCCAATTTTAGGCTACATCATGCCCGATTTTTTGTAAATTTGGAGGCTTATGGAGATGGGTTAATCCTGTCTCATGCCGGTAGCACCATGCCTCTGGCAGGGTGTTACACTTTCATGACTTATATGCATTCACACATATCAGTTCATAAATCATAGGTCACTTCTCTTATATTCATGCAAATCCAATTTTAGAATTCTTACTTGGAGATATATCAAACACCAGAAGCTTACAAACACATTCAGCCTCTTTAACAATATACGTATATACAATAACAAACTTAGCAAACACACTTTATAGCATCTTATACTCACACTGGTTTTCAAGTCATTCTTTCAATCCACGAAAGCATACACAGTCCATACATATCACATGATCTATTATACACATACATGCACTCAGACATATATACAATCATCGTGTAACCGAAAACGAAGCATACATAACAATCAATACATCAAAGAACACATAACCAAACAATACATACATATTGTTGGCTTACACATACATTGCTCGTACGAGACTTATTACCTATTTTAGAAAGGTATGAGATGAATATTGTTCGAACGAATTCCTAACCAGCTCAGCTACAATACCACTAAATTATCAACCGATTAAACATACACACATGCGCACGTATCACATAATACAAACTCATTGAACCATTTCTCATACACAAGCACATACATGACAACCATTCTGAGTCATCATCCAAATACTTATAAACATACATATATTTCAAACATATAATTATACACCTCACCGCGGATTTGGATACCATACCATATAACAGTCCTCATATCTTTTACTTATCGATCAAACATACTTAGAACAGAATTTCTATCCAGAAACCTTTGATACAGAAACTTATCAATTAACATATCCATTCAGGAATAGCTTAGCTTTTACCCATTTCCTATCACATTTAACCAACTCAACCCCTATACAAATAAATCGTATGTATGAGTCAATGACAAACTTATTCCATTTACCGATCTTGCATACTAAAATTATCTGTAGCTTATCATATATATATATATACACAAATACGTGTACATATGTTTATACATATACTTGTTCATTTACATATACATAAACATATCATTACATATTCATACACTTGCGTATATAAATACATGCATATATACATTAAACTCATCAAACATCTCATCTCATATCATAGCAATAACAAAAATCCATACTTGCGATGGTCGATTCACTTAACTAAACACAGTCTTGAACTTCGTTCTTAAACTATCTATTAATTATCCCCGTTCTATCCTAAATATTTTAATCATCTCTATATATATTTAAAACACGAAATCAACAATTCAAGTACTCATTGCATGGGTTACTTACCTGGCTTCGTGAGCACTTCAGGTTCTAGTCAAATCTATCAAAACAAATGACGAAACGCCATCAGAATCACGATTTACGGTATTCTCGACTTAACTATGACAAAATTTCGGATCTTTCCGAGACAACCAGATTAAGTCTAATTTCAATGTTTTCAGTTTCAATAATCTTAAGATGTCATTATAAACTAATCCAACCCATCAATTAACTTAAATCATATGTTTACGAGTTTTTTGGAAAATCTTCTAAAAATGTTTCTGTAAACACTATGGAAGGGTCATGAACCCTCCGAATCTACCCAGATTTATCTAAATATTATCGTATCATCATATCTATCTCATATCCATCGTTACAATAAAAAAACACATCAATACACACAAAACCCATTTTAACTGCAAACTTGCATAATCTTTCGGATCGATCCAATTCGTAGTGTTCTTAATCGGATTCTACCATATACACATATTCAATATAATCATACTCAAACAATTCAGTTTATATCATTATTCTACTATACAAAGCTAATGGAAATATCTGAACATTTAACGACAAACTTGAAATTAATAAGTTTTTACCGAGATTTCGAGGGCATATACAGACTCTAAATGGTCCCACGAATGCGCTGAAATCGATGAAATTTTGATCAAAGTTACTGTTCATTCATGGAAAATTGAAAGATAATGAGTGAATGCCGACATCTTGTTTTCCAACCGAGATTAAAAGTGAAAGAAACTACTAGAAAATTGAAACACGTGTCTAAATTTTTGAAGCTCAGTTGATATTTTGAGAGTTGTACTATGGTTGGCATCTTCTCAAAAGATAGATAATTTAATTTAGTGCATTTGTTGTATGTTTGTCAGTTTATGTATTTACAGACATTTTTTTTCATATGAGTCATGCTCTGGGTATGACCTTATTTATTTCCATGATCCTTTGGTAATGACATTATATTTTCTCTTCTTCAATGGTTCCTTTTTCTGATTAGGTGCAAATAAATATATTGTTATTCTGTCATAATAAGGATCTCCTAGGCTGGGCTGGGCTTTTGAAACTCGGTACTTCTAAATTATTTTGAACCGCTAAAAAAATGAACTACTTCCCAAGTCTTTACTGTTGTGTTTACTAATCATGAGTAAAGGACTTGATTATTTCATAATGTCAAGTTTCTGAATAAATAGGATAACAAACATCACAAGCTAACATGTGTATTTGCTAAATCATTCCATGTAATGATCAAAAGTTATGATTTCCAAGGGAAGGGAATAACTCTCTCCAACTTCTGAGTAATTTGGTCCTAAAACAATATTCATAATACTACGTGTTGATGGTGTTTTTGTGATGAAGTATTTGAACAGTACGACAAGGGCAGAGGTGGGATTTCTCCTTTTGGAAGGATGAATGGTCTGGGGGTATTAGTTACTCTTTGACCAGGCATAGTGTTCGGACCCGACTTTTTGGATTTGGCCGACCTTAGGATACAGCATGATACAGATTTCAAAGGCCGACAATGTCAGAGCCGAGACTGACCACCTTGGCCCGGTAGCTCGTTTCAGTCTTATCGTTTCATCATGGATTGAGAAAATGAGATCGGACATTTTGAGTCAGTTCAGAAGTAGTGGGAGTAGGTCGACACAATGTTTGGCCGTCTTCATAATGCCCGATGTGAGACCGGGACCGTTTGGACTTTTCCCTCTGACATGTATCACCGTATGAGAGATTTTTACAAGTTTTCATCATAATTGTGGAGTGTGGCAGTGTATAAAACAGAGTGATGTGACAGGAAGTCAGATGGCAGGCCTTCTTTCGGTGGGGCGGTTGGGGCAGAGAGCCCATCAATCAGCCAAAGATCCATGTGGCTGACGTCATAAAGATATGGGAATAGTGTTGTATTTCTCTTAGTATATAAAGTGAGAGTAGTATCATTTGTATAGGGATAGCCAAAAATCTCACGGAAAGTACCATTTTTTAAGACACAAGAAAAAGAAATAGGTCGGCCGAGCTCGATTTGGTAATAAAATTAACACTCTACTTTGTTCCCGTAGACGTAGGCTGGATTCACTCCGCTGAACCACGTAAACTCACTTGTCGATTTTATGTTTGTTTAGTCTTCTGCTAAGTTTGCATTTGGTCCCTCATAACCAGTTACCAAACAAATTCACGGTTGAAGGAGGATGGTCCCGGGAGCATTATCCCGATATTGCCCCTGGAACTAAAATCATCCGTCAACAGTTGACGCCGTCTGTGGGGACAGAGCAAAAAACAGCTTGTGTAGTAAGACAACGGCGGAAGACGGGAACCATAGATCGTCAGAGAGTTCAACAACAAAGTGGATGGAGAAAATGGAAGAATTAGAGGAGAGAGAACGTGAGCGAGCAGAAGCTGGTCAGAGTGGAAAGAAGGAGATCGCAAGAAGAAATAAGGCTGACGATAGCGGTAGAACGGGGGAATGAGCGCTCAAGGTGTTAGAACAGCAATAGCTCTCCTCACTAAGCTGTAGAATGAAATGTAACGTCAAAAATATGGGAAGTTTGCACGCCGCATGTCGTAAATGAATAAATTTCTCCAAGAGAATGTGCGGTGTTTGTTCGATCTACCAGATCCTCGGGTTCATGGTCCCGGTGTTCCTCTTCAAGTGGCAGGCGAACCAACATGCCGAGGGTACTCGGTCAGTTTCAAAGATTGCCTCCTGCATACTATGTAGTGGTCACCCAGAATGAGAGGAAAGGAGAAAAATTTCACATTGGCCGGAGCGTTACTACCAAATGACTCGCATTTTTTAGGAACAGCTCGGGTAAGCCAGACCCTTAGAGGTTTCTGCCCCTGTGAGTTGTCAGGTCGATCCCGTTGATAACCACTGGGCACATGGCATGGGGACGGTCGAATGGCCTCCATGACCCTTGTGACCTCGGGTTAACCGGACCCTTAGAGGTTTCTGCCCCTACGAGTCGGCTGGTGAGTCTCATTGAGAAACATCAGATGCACAGCGCGGGGAAGGCCATAGTGCCTCCGTGACTCTTGCAACCTTTAGGGATGGCGAACACGGGGAGGTTTCTTCCCCCGTGAGTTATCTGCTTAACCGCCTCGGATCAGGAGAAGCATAGCATGGGAAGATTTTTGCCTCATAGAGTTTGTAGACTCCAGACCCGCCCAGCATGGGGAGGTTTCTGCCCCCGTGGCTTTGGCCGCTCACCGATCCGTAGCCCAGCTAGGCGGGACGCTGAATTGTAAGGTTCATAATTGTTGTTTTGGGGGACACCATACACGACGCTGCCTCGGGACACCCGAGTTGTTATCTTTTCGAGTCTGTGTAGAATATGTTTTAAGTCACCTCCGATGTACTAACCTTGTCTTATTCCCCATTTTTTGTTTTTGCTGATGCCCGGCAAAGGGACGCCTGCGCAGGGATCCGCGGAGCCTCGGAGGTTGAAGTTTTTCCCTCGTGAGAACTTTGTCATGTTCCTCTTTTATTTTTTGTTTTTGCTAATGCCCGGCAAAGGGACGCCTGCGCCGAGATCCGCGGAGACTCAGAGGTTGAAGTTTTTCCCTTGCGATTAAGTCTCAATTGTTCCACAGGCTCAGGGCTAGATTCATTCTGCCGAGACCAATTGTTCCACCGGCTCGAGGCTGGATTCGTTTCGCCGAGACCATTTGTTCCACAAGCTCGGGGCTGGACTCGTTCCGCCGATGTCATTTGTACCGCTAGCTCGTGGTCGGGTTACGTCCCAGCGAGTGGATTATCATTGGCATGGGGTCGGAGCATTTCCCCATGGCCGGATTCATGTTGGTCCGGGGAGGTAACATTCCCTCGGAGCCAAGTGTATTGTTAGCTCGGGGTCGGGTTACGTCCCACCAAGTGGATTATCATCGGCATGGGGTCAGAGCATTTCCCCCATGGTCAGATTCATGTTGGACCGGGGAGGTAACATTCCATCGAAATAAAGTGTATTGTTAGCTCGGAGTTGGGTTACGTCCCACCGAATGGATTATCATCGGCATGGGGTCGGAGCATTTCCCCCATGGCCGGATTCCTGTTGGTCCGGGGAGGTAACGTTCCCTCGGAACCAAGTGTATTGTTAGCTCGGGGTCGGGTTACGTCCCACCGAGTGGATTATCATCGGCATGGGGTCGGAGCATTTCCCCCATGGCCGGATACATGTTGGTCTGGGAGGTAATATTCCCTCGGAGCCAAGCGTATTGTTAGCTCGGGGTCGGGTTACGTCCCACCGAGTGGATTATCATTGGCTCGGGAATAGAGCAGTCCCCTCATGGCCGGATTCAAATTGATCAGGATCGAAACTTCCACTCACAGTCAGAGTATGAAGAAAGAGTTAGCAAGTTAAAAATGGAAATCATGCTAAGTGTGGAAGACAGGAAGTAAAAAATTCAGTGATATGCACAGAAAAGAAAAGTGAAAATGTTATTACAAAATAAATATTGTTTTTTACACAGGGCCCATTTGCGGTCACCCTTATTCGTCAGCCCGCACATGGGCAACTGGTTCATCTCGGTCGGGCTCAAGAGGAAAGACTTCCAGCACAGGCTCGGCATGAGGAATCTAAACTCCAATTTGGACGGCAAGAGGGGCTTCGACCTCTACTACAGGCACTTCGGAGGGGGACAGGAGCCTCAGGCTGTTGCTCCTCAGGAACTGGGGACATGGGCACGACAGATATAGGTTCAGGACCTTGAATCTGCTCCGGAGGAGGGGCGAGTAGAGCAACAGGTTCGTCATCCGAGAGCTCCCTTTTGCAAAATTGGATAGCAACATGGACGGGTCCCATGTCCACCCCGGTCGTTAGCATTGGAAAGATTTGAGCACAATCACCAACCCCTTCGAGCTTGGCTTTCTCCATCTCATCTTCCAGTTGGGCCTCCCGGTTTTTCAGGTCCTCTTGAGCCTGATCCCTCTCTTTGATCGCCGCTTTGAGCGTAGAATCCGAGCTTGCGGCCTCTCACCTCAGAAGTTTGGCTTCCTCCTCGGTGGCCTCCATTTTCTTCTTTGCAAGGGCGGAGGCATTACGAAGGGAATCGATCAATGTGGTGGCCTCGGCCGCGGCCTATCCAAGCATTTGGTAATCTTTCTCTTTTCTGACCAGCTCGGCCGCTGCCTGTCTCACATCTTTCTCCTTCCTACCCAGCTCGGCCTCCCGTTCTGTAATCTAAGATTGAAGTCTCTGCACTTAGCCCCCCTCGGATAGAAGGCTCATGAGCAAGTCTATGTTCCGAGCCATTACGTAACCCATCTGCAAGGAAGAAATAAGTGGTTAGAATTCGTCAAGTAAAAACAAATAATGGAAACATGGAATAATGTTTACCTCGAGGATTTGGGCAGAGAACTTGGAAATCACCTCCTCGGGGGAGATATCCTCAAATTTTGGGATCCGGTTAGGGGGCACTGTCTCGGCCAGTAAGTTGATCGCATGCACCAGTTGGGATGTCACATCCCGGACCTTCTCACTAAGGTCATCCACCCCCAACACTACCCCACCCTTCCAGGTATTAGGGGAGCCTCAGCAGTTTGCCTCTCCCTCCGAGCAGCAGACTTCCTGGTGAGAGGTTCTTCTTATTCCTCCTCTTGGAGCTCGAATACTTCTTCCCCAAGCACACAGCGGTGTTTACTCGCAAGCCTAGATGAGGCAGGAGATGGTTGGACCATTGGGCTCGGTGCCGCCTCTGTGAGAGTAGGGGGAAGAGGTGCCACCGGATCAGCAAGCAGTTTGGCTTTTCCCTTATCCTCAAGAGGAATCGCACTGGTCAGCCGCCGCCGAGAACTTCTGAATTCACCCTGACCGGTCCTCTTGGTCTGACCCTCGATCCGCCCTAGGTATTTGGTCGGCTTCGTCATTCCTGCAGAATACAAGGCAGAGAGCATGGTCAGTTTCTAAATACGGGTAACTTCATTCATGTTTGAGCTGAGCACAATGGATTTGTCAGAAGGTTAGATGGTAGCTACCTAATCGACCTAGAGCCTGAGGGGGTATGTTCCGGATAAGGCCCGATTCTACAAAGGCAGAATCGTTGACAATTTTCCTCCAAGGGCCAGCAAATTTCCGGGTCTTTTTAATCCTGGTTCGGACCTCATGGCTGACTTTGGGAGGATCTCTCCAGCAGGCTGAAAAGGTTTGGGAAGTTAGTATTTTTTTCATGATAATTACGACAAAACTAAGGGCTCATGTCCTCACCTCCTGCTGTGAAGACATCTGGGACGTCTATCTCTTCAGAACCTGTCGACCGAGATCGGCCCCAGTCACCCGTGGCCCAGAACCATGGGTCTTTGAAGTTCTTGTTAATTTGGGGGAGCTCGGTAATGAGGCCGGGGACGTCGGCGTAGGAGGAGAGGTATTACCAGCCGTGGTGGGATTTCGTGTTGGCCTTCAACTTATATAGTCTTTGATGTTCCACAAAGGTCAGCTCTCCAAGGCCCGCTTGGTGCCATATTACATGAAGATCGACCAATATCTGCCAGCTATTCAGATTCAGTTGGCAGGGGATAACTTCCATGATATCGAGCTTCCTCACAAATACGACTGGATGGGCAGCCGCAGGCTACACTCGAAGAAGGAATGGAGAATGGCCACAGAGCCAGACTCGGGCCGACTTGCGTGTTCTACAAGGCCCAGGACCTCAAGTGCTATGTCTATGGGAATCTCATACTGGTGGCGGAGAATGCTCAAAGGGTCTTCCGTGATGGTTGAAGGACGGTCCATGTACAAGGAGGACCAGTCTAATTCGCCCGGTTCAGGGTCTTTCCGGGGAATTCGATGGTGGAAAGTATCATTATCTTCCTGAGAAGGGGTTGGAGTGGTATCTAACTCCTATAAGCTGGCAGTCCCCGAGCTCTAGGAAGCTTCTTCAGCACGAGGAGTTTGGAATTTTGAGAATCGTAGTGTATTGGGTGTGATGTCGAGATGGAAGTGTCACTCCAGTCATAGTGGAGATGATGATCATGTAGGATACGGAACTGGTTCTCTTATGTACTGCAGTCATCGAGATAATATGACTAGGTCATGATTATCCGATTATAGAGACTAGTTACCAGAGATCTGATATGTGCTTCGTACGGGGCAGACACAATTCCAGCCCCAGGCCTTGCACGTGACATCCGATACTGGATCGATATACGCAATATTATGTATACTACGCCTGATATAGATCACATATTACAGTAAGAATATTTATGGAGAATTGGGTAGGCACGGTGCTTTGCTAGAAGTCAACCATGTCTTGTAAATCGGTAAAAATGTAGTACTAGGTACGTACGTGTTCGTATAGTCTGACGACCGGATTTACTGCCAACATATCCAGGGATCTCATGGGTCACTTCCCGAAGATTAACCGATGACATATGACTCGCACTTTATTAAGCTTGGATTAATTATAAGAGAGAGAAAATTAATCTGGGATTAATTATGGAGATATTTTATCTGGGATAAAATATATTATTTAAAGAGAGAGAACGATTAATTTGGAATTAATCGATAAAATAATATATTCGATATATTATACGAAATTGGATTTCGACCCGGAATTGAAATTAGAATTAATTCGGGCGAACAAGTTAATTTAGAATAATTCGTTAGCGACGTGAATAGTAATTTTGCTAGGGTAATTACGTAATTAAATTAGATTTAATTACGTCGCAACGTGAAATTTGTTAATTCGGAATTAGCAAACCCGAGCCTAGGAGTGTTTGCGGGCGCACTCGTATTTCGAATTCAAGTGCGGCCTACAAATCACATCAAGCGTCAAATCATTAGTCACTTTGATTGATGTGATTGTTGGTTATTATCTAGGTCCCAAGATCAAACAAGACATGAAATTAATGAGTGAATACATCAACGGAGGTAGCGGAATACTCACATCGATCGGTTGAGTCGATTTGGAGACGAATGAAGCCACTTTGCTCACTGCTTTGGTGGCGCCACTGCAGCAGTCCACTGCCTCCAAAAACAGAATTTTGAGTTGAGAAACGGAGCTCCAAGCTTCGTCGAACGGATCCCGGCTCATGGGTGAACCTCCCTACCACCTTCGCAAGACTCGTAAGTGTGCTAGCACTTGATTTCTCACCATGAAAAACCACTCTTGGCTTCCCTTGTTCATGCCAAAATGGTTCAAAACCAGTCCACATTTTTCAGTTTGGGCGTGAGCTATGGAGAAAGAAATGGAGAGATGAAAGATGTGTTAAGATAATTTGATTTGCATTTGAAGTATATCTTATATACTTGTGTGAAAATTTAATTTAATTTCACTTGCATTTACCTTTAATTTGAATTTCAAAAGTCAAACAAATTGGTAAACACTATGCACATCAATTACACATCTAGTCCATCACTATTCACATCACCTTTATAAAAGTGACATGTTGTCAAGTCACATCACTCAAAGTGACAAGTGATTTGACGCTTGATGCGACTAATGATTTGACGCTTGATGAGACTTGCGACGCCACACTCGAATTCGAAATACGAATGCGCTTGCAATCACACTCGGGCTCGGGTTCGTTAATTCCAAATTAACGATTTTTCCGTCGCGTCGTAATTAAATGATTACGCCTAGCGAATTCACTATTCACATCGCTAACGAATTATTTCTAAATTAATTCGTTCGCCCGAATTAAAATCTAATTTTAATTCCGCGTCGAAATCTAATTTTGTTTAATATATCGAATATATTAATTTAATCGATTAATTCCAAATTAATCGTTATCTCTCTCAGGCCGATATTTTATCATAGATAAAATATCTCTGTAATTAATCCTAGATTAATTTTCTCTCTCTACTATATAATCCCAGATTATTCAAGAGTACGAGTTGTGCGTCATCGGTGGATTATCGGGAAGCGACCCATGAGATCCCCGGATAAGTTGGCAGTAAATACGGTCGTCGGAGTATCCGAATCACGTACGTACCAAGTACTACGTTTTACTGATTTACGAGACAAGGTCGACTCCTAGCAAAGCACCAAGTCTTCCCAATTCTCCGGACATATCCATTTAAGAATATTTAAGATCTGTATCAAGCGTAGTATACCAATGTATTGTGTGTATCGGCCCAGTATCGGATAGTCACGTGCTAGGGCTGGGGCTGGATAAGTGTCTACCCCGTCCGAAGCACATATTGGATGTATGGTAACATAGTCTCTATAATCGGATATTCATGACCTGGTCACAATATCTCGATTGGTTGCGCAACACTCAAGAGCACTAGTACCGTATCCTACGTGACATCATCTCCACTATGACTGAAGTGATACTTCCGTCTTGACATCACACCCAATACACTACGACTCTCTGATAAACCCAGAAGTGGTGTACGCAGAACCGGTTAAAGCCCTGTACCACCAAGACCAAAGTCTATCGATTATCGTAAGTATTAGCGATGTAAGTCTCAGGTTAAGACTATACACACCTACCTTGATTTCGGCCTCCCATAGACACATAGTCATAATACCAATGGGATTCCGAAGGGTCTATCCAGAGCGAAGCTGTTTCCCATACCATCGGTGAAACACGACCTCCTATCGCACTTGCATAAGTATCCAATACTTCTATATATGAGAACTATGCCGTTGTACCCTCACAACGCACACAAATGCAATACTAGCCTATTCCGCATTATCGATGTCCAGTCTCAATAATACTCCGGCTAGGGATATTTAATGATTAATCCTTCGGGGACTGATACTGTCTCATATCATTCTCAGTCTAGGAACTAATCACAGGGACCTCTCTTCATTTATATATCTATGGTGATCTAATCACAAATGATGATAGTGCAATTTCCTTGTCACATAGTTAATTTGCTACAACAACACAATGATCTGTGCAAATAGTGACGCTATGGGTCATTTTGTCCAACAATCTCCCACTTGGCACGTAGCGAGTCACTCAAGTGTCCTACACCCGAACTATGTACGGTTCGCTCAAATTGCTGAGGAAAGATTTTCGTCAGTGGATTTGCTTGATTATCGTCTGACGCGATTTACACGATCATCACATCGCCACGATGTATGATCCGAACGAATAAGATGATATAGAAGTATATATCAGGATCGTCGATGAGACCTTTAATTCCTTAGCCTGTGGTGACGCCTAGTTCAGCTGCTAAAAGAACTATATCTAATCTAATTAGATTTATTTTCGATCCAAATGGCTTCTATTGCTGCCTCAGCTGCAGCAATAATCCGCATTTGTTGTTTATTCGGCAACAGTTATCTTGCTTGGAAGATTTCCAGGTCACTGTCCCGTTATTCAAACTTTATAGTACCTAGTATTAATTGTTTGGAAACTTGCAGCGGTGATCCTAGTCACTTCAAGTTCTCCTTCTCCATAGTTTAGATAACATCTTTAGTTCTCTGAGATACTAACAGATGTTCTAATCTTCAATCCAGTGACTGTCACTTGGATTGACCGATTGTGACTCCATATGCTCGAAGCGTATGAAACACCCTATCAAGTACATTTTTAATGTACAATTTCCCAGAGAGTGTTAACAACTCCAAATCTATCCCAGTAGATCTTTATTCCTTGAATAAAGGTTGTTACTCCCCAGAATTCTACGGAGAGTTTCTATGAAAGAATATCTATGAAAGCCAAGCTTTCACCAATTGTTTTATGGGAATTTAAACTCAGTGCGCTCTCCCACTAACCTCCTTATATACACAAGAATTATTTCATTTTGAGTCAAATCATAAATCATTATGATTATTTCAGAACGACAGTTCCAATAACCTTATGCTTGCTTCAATCCAAACATAGATCGAATAACCCGCAAACCTTGTTTGTCGGTTATTCAAAATCGTCAGGATGTTGTAAACATCCTCCAAAGGTTTCCTTTTCAGGAAAGCGATTTTGATCTACAACTGACACATTTCATAAATGAAATATGCAGTTATCAACAAGCATCTTCAAAATGGATTTACCATGGCAACAGGTAAAAGGTTGAACCGTTATTAACACAATGTTGATAACGATACCTTTCCGTCAAAAGCCCGGCTTTGTACGTTGGTATGTTGCCTTCCATGTATGTCTTCCTGAAGACATTTAAAGTACCAATAGGCACAATACCTTGTGGTACTAGTACAACTAGTAAAAATAGTTGGTATACATGGAATCCATTTCGGACTCATGGCAATTTGCCATAATAGGGAGTCGATACCTCGTATCACTTCCTCAAAACGTAGTCGGTGGATATACCTTCATAAGATTGACATCTTTATGAGGTTAGATCAAAACCCATTCCCTAGGTCATTTTCTGACTCTATCCGATCTACTCAGTTCTTGTGTATTCGAAGATTAATGGTATAGATTCATCATAGATGAACTATTCGTGTTCCATTAAGGACTTCGTGCCTAGAACAGTATTACTCCGATTTTCATCGAGTATCACTATCCTCCCACTGACCACTGCATATCGGTATTCCTCTCAGGAAAAACCGCATGGTGAGCAACAATCACATTGTTCTCATGTGAGATTTACAAGTACTATACTTAAGGTTTCCCTTAGGATAACCTATATTGGCACTTATCCATTTCGGGTCTTTTAGTTTGGTATCATCCAAACGTTATGCCTGGCATACCCAAATTACTAGGAATGACAAACCCCGTTTCTTTCCTGTTCATATCCTATATGATATCTGTCAAATAGATTTATATGGAACCTTATTCTAAATAAGTTTTGCACTGTTAATACATATCCTATTGAAGGAAACAGTAGCTCAGAGCGACTCGTGATAAACCTTATCATGTCCAACAAAATTCGGTTTTAGTTCGGACACACCGTCTAACTGACGTGTCTCGGGAGGAGTCCTCATATGAAAGAATACCGTACTCTTTCATATACTTATGAAACTTACTGCTTAAGTATTTTCCAATACGGTCTTACCGTGGCGGCATAATACTATAGCCGATCTGTTTTTCTATTTCGTGTCGAAACTCTAAAGTTTCTGATTGTGTTCTTCAAAAGAAACACATAACCATAACGTGATGCTACATCCGTCAAGGTCATGAAATATTCATGTTCACATCTAGTCTAGCTAGATATGGGCCCACTAACTTCACCATGAATAGGGCTAACAGATCGGTGGCCCTTATACTATTACCAAGTAAATAGTATTTTAGGTACTTTACCTATAAAAACTAGATTCGCAGACCTTATTTGAATAGTCAAATCAGTCCTAGTACCCACTCTTCAAAAGTGTGGATATACGAGTCTCGTTTAATTGTGTCCTAGACAACAATGCCACAAATAAGTCTCTATTGATCAAATCAATTTGATCTATTTATTTGTCATTTTTATATGTTTGAGATTTTATTATATTCAAAGTATAAATTCTGTTATTTACATCTAATGTATTTATCTCAGTATCATCTTTATATAATGAAACACTTAGTGTTCTAGAATATAAAGGTTTTATCCGCAACGGATTAAACACTGATATAGAGATAATGTCTAGTCAAACTAGTTACATTATAACAGTTCCTAATTTAAGTACATACCCGAAGGGTAGTTCCTAAACTTAGGTATCTACGGTCGAAACAGCGATTTTTGTCCCGTTTCCGATTCGCAGAGAAATCTCGGCTTGAAGTCAGTATCCAGCTCATAGCGGATTCTGAACATCAATACATATATATGTACCACACTAAGTATTTAAAATCCAATTTCAATACTAGTAGTGAACATAACTTTGACAAATATTTAAAGTTAGAGCCTCGCCCTTTCTTTAATTCCTTCGTGTCTTCCATATCCAAATGGTAGTCACTTTGGGATATGTCAATTATCTTTTCAATATTTCACAAACCTTTGGCCAAGCCTTGGGTTTCGGAATATCGAAACGATGTGCACCTTGTGCAACACGCCCAATTGTAAACTTTGACTTTTCTCCACTAGAATAGTCAATTAATTCTCCAAGAATTATTAATTGCAACTTAATACTTTGAAATAGATTTATTGTCAAGTATATTGAATTAAGCACTAAAGTCATCATCACATAAATCTTCCAAATATTTATGCTCTACTATTCGCTTAATTATGGGCTTAGGTATAATAAGTTATTTTATCAAATAAAGTAACCTATTATTATTCCCATATGAAAATTAAATCATTTAAAACATTTAATCCAAGGATTATATTTTAATATTCAACTTTTCAATTCTTTCTTGATTTCAATAGTCCAACTATTTAATCAATTTAATAAGGTACTATCATTATAATGATTACAATAATCCAATTATAAAATCAACTATAATTTTAATTCAATTATATTGATTACTATAATTCAATTATAAAATCAACTATATATCGAATGAGTTTGTATATAGTCCAACTATATATATATTTAAAACAACATAAAATATTAGTCCAACTAATACTTTTGATTAATATGACGAGTAAAATATAGATGAGCGTGTTTAGCGAGTATTCGATTCGACGAATGTTGCAAATTCAATACTTGCCTCCCACTATTTTCGTCGAGCCTCTAACCCTCTGTCGAGTACTCGGAAACCGTGTTTCCTAGTGGGCTAGGATCCGTTAAATATCACACAATCTTGACTTTGGCCAACAATTGTATGATAATTAACTAGGTAGATCTCGAAGATCAATTGGATATCATCCAACTCCTAGATCCAGTAGGTGGACATCCAAGTCCCAAACATATATCTAATATATGCCTATATATCGAATATATACCCTAACCTTTTTCCTCTGAATCAACTAGGCCTTGGCTTTGGCACAACAAACTAGTGATCCCAGTCAAGCGCGGACCCATTGACATGGAAGCTTCGTAATCAATGTCAATGGACAAGAAGTGGTCTTGACTTTGGCCAACAAACCACAACTTGGACACGACACCGATATGGAACAAAGCCTCGTGATTAAAACACATCTTCGACGGACAAGGGCTTGACTTTGGCCAACAACCCCTGCAATCTCGGATATTGAGTACGAATCACTCAATGGAAGGAAAATAAACGCTTGATATTTAACGAGGGTTTTTCGCGTGCAAATTGGCTACCATTTAATTATCTTTGTTAAGGTCTCATCATCATACACCTTAAACATGCATTCTAAATACATAATAAAGCGAGTATGAAATAAAATAATAATGATATGCGGATGGATACTTAACACATTGATCCTAGATCAAATCTCTCCCTTTCTCACTCAAGCTAGCACTTGTATTACTTCTACCCGTTACACTACACTTCTAAAGAAACCTCATATACATAGAGGGGAATAGGTGAGAAGAGAATACAAAGAGAATGAAGGTGATAAGGCTGGACACGCAGGTCCAATTTAATAAATCGAATTTATTACAACAATTTCTAAAATTGCCCACCCATCAAATATCCATCCGATATACATTATTCATTCAACACAACCACGTATTCACACATATAAGCATGCTATCAATCAATCTAATCAAATTAATTAATCTGATAATTAAGTGATCATCCAATGTTCAAACAACGATTTGATTTTGTTCGAGTCAAACTCGTTTTTGCGAATAAGTACTTAAAGTACGAATTCATGAATTAAATTAAACTACATTATTAAATCTAATTTAACATGTACTTAATACTAATTCACTATTCAATTCCAAATTAAACATTACACTTTATTAATAAACCTTTTACGATTTAAATTCCAAATTTAATCGTAACGCGTCTCAAAGACCGATTAACGTCCAACGTCAATTCAATTAAAGTCCAATGGGCTTTTAATTGATTCTTAAGGCGTGGGACTTTGGTCAACTTGGGTCAAACCGATAACCAAAGTCCAATCCGGGATTTACCCCATAAGCCCATAAGTCAATCTTGGCCCATTAGGCCCAATTGAACTTTAAAGGTTCATTAGTTGCCTTTGGGCTTAACGGAAGTGGTTTTGGGCCCAATTGGATCCAATCCATTTGGCCTAAACCCAACTTGTACAACAAAGCCCAATAAGCCCAATAAATACTTTAATAGCCCAAATCCAATTTTAAGGCCTCAAATAATTAAATTACATAAATCCAATTTAGCAATTTAATTACCTAAAGTGTATATATATGATTAATCACCTAAATCAACATTTCCAAAACATCAAATTAGTCCAATTAATCATACTCAATTCATTATCATATGTCCAACACACAAATTGAAAAATCAAACCCATTACATGCTTTTAATGCTCTCGGCCAAGGCCAAGGAAGGTAATTTTGTCCGATTTGAATTCAATCCAATTAATTCCACAATCGACATCGAATTAACTTTCCGAATGATTTCATACACATCCAATGTCCAAAAAAATCAAAATCCAAGACAAAAAGGGCATAGGCAATTCGGCCAACATATAGAATTTAGGGTTTTTGTTCAATTTAAAATTAAATCCAATTCAATCTTAAATTAACATCATCCAACATGATTCCAACTCATCAAATGAACCAAAATAAAAAATTCCATGGATTCCAAATCAACAATACATTCGGCCAACACCATCAAATTGGGGAAAATTGTTCCAAACACATTTTCTTGAAATTGATCAAATCAATCTTCAATACAACAACATTTAAACATGCTCAATCATCCAATTTCATAAAATCATGCTCAAATCCAAAATACCCAATTTTAAGCCCTACATTTTTCAAGCTTGAACCTAAGCTCTTGATGCCATTGTTGGTTATTATCTAGGTCCCAAGATCAAACAAGACATGAAATTAATGAGTGAATACATCAACGGAGGTAGCGGAATACTCACATCGATCGGTTGAGTCGATTTGGAGACGAATGAAGCCACTTTGCTCACTGCTTTGGTGGCGCCACTGCAGCAGTCCACTGCCTCCAAAAACAGAATTTTGAGTTGAGAAACGGAGCTCCAAGCTTCGTCGAACGGATCCCGGCTCATGGTGTGACCTCCCTACAACCTTCGTAAGACTCGTAAGTGTGCTAGCACTTGATTTCTCACCATGAAAAACCACTCTTGGCTTCCCTTGTTCACGCTAAAATGGTTCAAAACCAGTCCACATTTTTCAGTTGGGCGGTGAGCTACGGAGAAAGAAATGGAGAGATGAAAAATGTGTTAAGATAATTTGATTTGCATTTAAGTATATCTTATATACTTGTGTGAAAATTTAATTTAATTTCACTTGCATTTACCTTTAATTTGAATTTCAAAAGTCAAACAAAAAGGTAACCACTATGCACATCAATTACACATCTAGTCCATCACTATTCACATCACCTTTATAAAAGTGACATGTTGTCAAGTCACATCACTCAAAGTGACAAGTGATTTAACGCTTGATGCGACTAATGATTTGATGCTTGATGCGACTTGCGACGCCACAATCGAATTCGAAATACGAATGCGCTCGCAATCACACTCGGGCTCGGGTTCGTTAATTCCAAATTAACAATTTTTCCGTCGCGTCGTAATTAAATGATTACGCCTAGCGAATTCACTATTCACGTCGCTAACGAATTATTTCTAAATTAATTCGTTCGCCCGAATTAAAATCTAATTTTAATTCCGCGTCGAAATCTAATTTCCTTTAATATATCGAATATATTAATTTAATCGATTAATTCCAAATTAATCGTTATCTCTCTCAAGACGATTTTTTATCCTAGATAAAATATCTCTGTAATTAATCCTAGATTAATTTTCTCTCTCTACTATATAATCCCAGATTATTCAAGAGTGCGAGTTGTGCGTCATCGGTGGATTATCGGGAAGCGACCCATGAGATCCCCGGATAAGTTGGCAGTAAATACGGTCGTCGGAGTATCCGAATCACGTACGTACCAAGTACTACGTTTTACTGATTTACGAGACAAGGTCGACTCCTAGCAAAGCACCAAGTCTTCCAAATTCTCCGGACATATCCATTTAAGAATATTTAAGATCTGTATCAAGCGTAGTATACCAATGTATTGTGTGTATCGGCCCAGTATCGGATAGTCACGTGCTAGGGCTGGGGCTGGATAAGTGTCTACCCCGTCCGAAGCACATATCGGATGTCTGGTAACATAGTCTCTATAATCGGATATTCATGACCTGGTCACAATATCTCGATTGGTTGCGCAACACTCAAGAGCACTAGTACCGTATCCTGCGTGACATCATATCCACTATGACTGAAGTGATACTTCCGTCATGACATCACACCCAATACACTACGACTCTCTGATAAACCTGTTGAGTTTCAATCAAGTCCCAAGAATCATCAATCATGCATAAAATGAGTTGAATACAACCAAGGAGTAAGGCGGAATACATACTCACATTGATGGGTTTGATGCTAGGAAGAACAAGACCCATTTTCCTCCTCCATGAAGCTCGGTTTTTGACTCCTGTGAACTGCTGGACTGCTCGGTTTTGGGCTGTGAAATTCCTCCAAGATTCGGCCATGGGAGACTCCATGGAAGCTCCAAGCTTCAAGCTCCAAAAATGGATTCCAAGCTCATAAATTCGTTTCCCTATCACCTATGTGTAACCCAAGGTGTGTGCTAGCACTTGTTCATCTTCTTTGCTTCTCACAAATTAGGTCTAACAAAAAAAAAATAGAGAAGAAATCGGCAGTGAGCCGTGAGAGGGAGAAGAGAGAAAAGAGAGGGAGAGGAAGAGATGCGTAAAAGGAGAGAGAGAAAAGTAAAAGGAAATAAAATGTAATAGGTTTTTTATAATTTCTAAAATTAATAAAACCATTTACCAATTCTTTTTACTTTTCATTAAATGCTAAAGTCAACAAGTAAAAGCAAGTTGCTTTTTCAACTTCTACATCAATCACTCAAATCAAGTGACAACATGTCACATCACTCAAAGTGACAAGTGATTTGACAAATGATGCGACTAACGATTTCACGCTTGATGTGACTTGCGTGTGCCGCGCTCGAATTCGAAATGCGAATGCGCTCGCAATCACTCGCGGGCTCGGATTCGCTAATTCCAAATTAACGAATTTTCCGTCGCGTCGTAATTAAATGATCACGCCTAGCGAAATCACTATTCACGTCGCTAACGAATTAATCTAAATTAATTCGTCGCCCGAATTAAAATCTAATTTCAATTCCGCGTCGAAATCTAATTTCGTTAATATACCAAAATATATTAATTTATCGATTAATTCCAAATTAATCGTTCTCTCTCTTAACGATATTTTATCCTCAGAGATAAAATATTTCCGTAATTAATCCCAGATTAATTTTCTCTCTTCTAATTAATCCCAGATTAATTAAAGTGCGAGTCATACGTCATCGGTGAATCTTCAGGAAGCGACCCATGAGATCTACGGATATGTTGGCAGTAAATACGGTCGTCGGATTATCCGAACACGTAAGTACCTCGTACTGCGTTTATACCAATTTACAAGACAAGGTTGGCTTCTAGCAAAGCGCCATGCCTACCCAATTCTCTAGAAATATTCTTACAGGAATATATAGATCTGTATCAAGCGTAGTATACCGTAGTATTGTGTATATCAGCCCAGTATCGGATAGTCACATGCTAGGGCTGGGGCTGGATAAGTGTCTGCCCCGTCCGAAGCACATGTCGGATGTCTGGTAACTAGTCTCTATAATCGGATATGTATGACCTAGTCATAATATCCCGATGGTTGCGCAACACTTAAGAGGACTAATACCGTATACTGCGTGACATCATCTCCACTATGACTGAAGTGATACTTCCATCTTGACATCACACCCAATACACTGACTCTCTGATAAACCCAGAAGTGGTGTACGCAGAACCGGTTAAAGCCCTGTACCACCAAGACCAAAGTCTATCGATTATCGTAAGTATTAGCGATGTAAGTCTCAGGGTAAGACTTTACACACCTACCTTGATTTCGGTCTCCCATAGACACATAGTCATAATACCAATGGGATTCCGAGGGGTCTATCCAGAGCGAAGCTGTTTCCCGTACCATCGGTGAAACACGACCTCCTATCGCACTTGCATAAGTATCCAATACTTATATATATGAGAACTATGCCGTTGTGCCCTCACAACGCACACAAGTGCAATACTAGCCTATTTTGCATTATCGATGTCCAGTCTCGATAATACTCCGGCTAGGGATATTAATGATTAATCCTTCGGGGATTGATACTGTCTCATATCATTCTCAATCCAGGAACTAATCATTGTTAGACATTATGTCCCATAGCGTCACTGTTTGTAAATGATATTGTATTATTGTACAAAATTAACTATGTGATAATGAAATTGCCTTTTGCCGTTTTGTAATATTATATACTTTGATATATAAATGGCGAAAGTCCATATGTAATACCGGATTGAGATGATATGAGACAGTATCAATCCATAAGGTTTAATCATTAAATATCCCTAGTCGGAGTATATTATCGAGATCGGACATCGATAATGCGGAATAGACTAGTATTGCGCTTGTGCACGTTGTGAGGGCACAACGGCATAGTTCTCATATATTTAAGTATTGGATACTTATGCAAGTGCGATAGGAGTTTGTGTTTTACCGATGGTACGGAAAACAGCTTCGCTCTGGATAGACCCCGCGAAATCCATTGGTAGTATGTCTGCGTGTCTATGGGAGGCCGCATCAGGGTAGGTGTATATGGTCTTAACCTGAGACTTACATCGCTAGTACTTGCGACAATCGGTAAACTTTGGTTTTGGTGGTTGGGGACCTTAACCGGTTCTGTGTACACCTCTTCTGGGTTTATCGAGAATCGTAGTGTACTGGATGTGATGTCGAGATGGAAGTATCACTTCAGACATATGGAGGTGATGATCACGCAGGACACAGAACTAGTACTCTATAAAAGGTTGCAACCGTCGGGACAATATGACCAGGTCAGGATTGTCCGATTTAAAGAGACTAGTTGCTTGATGTCCGATATATGTTTCGTACGGGGCAGACACATTTCCAGCCCCAGGCCTAACATGTGATCATCCGATACTGGTTCGATATACGCAATACTACGGTATACTACGCTTGATATAGATCTTATATTCCTATAAGAATATTTCTGGAGAATTGGGTAGGCATGGCGCTTTGCTAGAAGCCAACCTTGTCTTGTGAATCGGTAAAAACGTAGTACGAGGTACGTACGTGTTCGGATAATCCGACGACCGTATTTACTGCCAACATATCGGAGATCTCTTGGGTCGCTTCCCGAAGATTCACCAATGACGTATGATTCAAACTCGATTAATCTTGGATTAATTACGGAGAGACTTTATCTTGGATAAAGTACTATACATAGAGAGAGAACGATTAATTTGGAATTAATCGTAAAATTATTATATTCGATATAATATCGAAATTCGATTTCGACGCGAAATTAAAATTAGATTTTAATTCGGGCAAACGAGTTAATTTAGAATTAATTCGTTAGCGACGTAATAATAATTTCGCTAGGCGCAATTATTTATTTAAATTCGATTTAATTACGTCGCGACGTAAGTTCGGTATTTCGAAAATATCGAACCCGAACGCGTGAGTGCACGTGGGCCCACTTTCATTTGGAAACGTGTGGGGCCCACATGACACATGTCATATTATGCATTATTTAACTCTAATGCATTGCATGGAGATAGTGTACAATGCACTCAAGGTTTTGCATGGAAATTGAGTGTTTGACACTCTAAGCCATTGCATGATTTGTGTCATAAGTTTATTATTAATTTAATAAATATTATGGCATAAATATAAATTGATTTTTTGTAACAAAAATCATTCAACTCTCCTCTCTCTCACATTGCCGAAACTACATGCAGTTTTGGGCTCTCCATTTCTTCATTTTTGTGGCAAGATTTGAAGAAGTTGTGCATTCAAAATCACAACAAAGGCTAGCACCTTCAAGGGATCATACATAGGTGATATGGGAAACTAATCCTTGAGCTTGGGAGGATCAAACAAAGCTTGGAGTTGCACTTTCCACTTGGCCGAATTCATCACTGCACAAGGAGAAGTTTTCATTTCATCAACGCATCCGCATTCCGATTTTTGTGAGTATGATTCCGCCATACTTCAATATTGTTCATTCATTATATATATTTTGTTTGCTCTTGTTGATCTTGGGGCTTGGTAATAGAAACCAAAATGGTATCATTGAGCTTAAAGAGCATGCAAATATATTAGGATGTTATTTGGGGAAAATTGTATGAAGCATGATTTGATGAGTTGCTTGATTAAATATGCTTAGATGTATGTTATTTAGATTATACATCATCAATTTCATGGAAAATAAATTGGATTAATTTTTCCAACCCAAATGAGGCTTGGCCGAATACATGCAAGCATATGGACTAGATGTTTTTTTAATTTTAAGACATTGATGACTTGAAACAATATGGAATGATGATTTGTAACTCGATTGGATTGAAAACGAAATCGGAACCATTTTAATCACCTTGGCCGAATGCTTAATGCAGGATTAGGGACTTGATTTTTTGATTAAATAATATTGGACATATATTTAAGATAAAAATATGATTAATGGATTAATTTGATATTTTGGGAATATTGATTTAAAGAATTAATCATGATAATACACTTTAATTAATTAAGTTATAAAATTTGGTTAGTTGGGCTTAATTTTGAATTGGGCCTAAACTATTATATTTGGACAAATGGGCTTGGTTGGGCCAAGTAGATTTGGACCATTTGGATTGGATCCGAAATGGGCCTAAATCACACCATTTAAGCCCAAATATAATAAATGGGCTTTTATGTTAATTGGGCCTTATGGGCTTGATATTGATTTTTATGGCATATGAGGGTGATTCCTTATTGGGCTTGGTAATTGGGTTTGACCCATACATTGACCAAAACCCAAGCCTAAAGAAATCAATTGAAAGCCCATCAGACTTTATTAAACGGACATTAGATGTTAGTCGGGCTTTGAGACCCGATTGTATTAGATTTGGAATCTAAGTTATAAAAGCACAATAAAAGTGTAAATATTTAATTTAGAATTAAATAATAGGATTAGTATTGAATACGACTTAAATTGGATTTAACGAGTAGTTCGATATAATTCGTGAATTCATACTATAAGTATTTATTCTCAATTGAGTTGGACTCGCGCAAATGCAAACAATTGTTTGAACATTGTATTGTCACCTAATTAAAGACTAATTAATTGGATTTGATTGGTTGTATAACATGCCTTGAATGAATGAATGTGGATGTGATGTATGAATAGTGTATATCGGATGGATATTAGAAGGGAAGGGTAATTTTAGAAATTATTGTAAATTTAGAATTTATAAATTGGACCTGCGTGTCCAGCCTTTCTCTTATTGTCTCTTTGTATTCTCTTCTCACCTAATTCCCCTCAATGTAAATGAGGTTTCTCTTATTGTATTATGTAATTGGGTAAGAGTAGAATAGTGCTAGCGGGGAGAGGAAATGGAGTGATTTGTTCTAGGAACAAGTTGTTGTTCATATCCATCCGTATATCGCTATTACTTTACTTTACTTTACCGCGTTTTATGATGTTTTAGAAGCATGCTTAAGGGTGTATGATGATGAGACCTAACAAAGATAAATTAATTGGTTGCCAATTACGCGAAAAAAATCCCTCAAACAATATTAAGCGATTTTCCTTCCATTGAATGATTCTTGTTCAAGATCCGAAGTTGGCATTGGTTTGTTTGGCCAAAGTCAAGACCTTTGTCAATCAAGGATGTACTTGAATCATGAGAGTTTTGTTGCATATCGGTTTGTCTTGTCCAAATCGTGATTTTTATTGGCCAAAGTAAAGATCACTTTTGTCCAATGACATTGATTACGAAACTTTCCTCGTCAATGGGTCCCGCTTACTGGAATCATTAGGTTTGTTCTTGGCCAAAGCCAAGGCCTAGATGATTCGGAGGATAGGGTAGGAAAATATAATGGATACATTGACATTATACATATGTTTGGGACTTGGATGTCCACCTAACCGGATCTAGGAATTGGATGAGATCCAATTGATCATAGAGATCTACCTAAGAAATAGCATACAGCTTTATTGGCCAAAGTCAAGGTTGTGTGTTATTTAATGGGATCCTAGCCCACTAGGAAATGCGATTTCCCGAGTTCTCCACAAGAGGGTTAGAGACTTGAAAAGAAATAGTGGGAGGCTATTATTGAATTTGCAATTTCGTTCAGATACTTAGCCTTATGCGTCTTTCAAAATTATTTCGTCGATATTTTAATAATTAGTTGGACTAATATATTGTTATTTTGCTTGTAACAGTTTGATTGTACCCATAACATCGTTGACTTTATAGTTGGACTATAGTTGTCAAGATGACTGGCAAGGGTAATGTCTGCGACATAATCATGGTGATAATGTCTTCAAAGGGACAAACTTTGCCGACTGGGAAATGAACCTCAAGATAGTGCTTGGGGCTGAGAGGGTGATGTATACTATTCAGAGACCTCTCCCGCC
>SKCR01005683.1:0-25590 GCA_019454045.1 Zanthoxylum bungeanum | reverse complement strand
ATGCAAACAAGAGGCGGTAAAAAGTAATTTGTCACTTTTATCAATAAAAGCACAAGATTCTGTTAAGTGTATTTGTTGAGGAGCAAAGCTGAAGCTATTGAGAGCTTTATACACTGAGAACGAAGTTGCAAATCAACTTGGCAAGGAAATCAAAAGAATCAAGAGTGATAGAGGTGGTGAATATGTTTCATCATTCAGTGAATATTGTTCTGTGCACGGAATTATTCACGAAACCTATGCTCCTTATTCTCCTCAACAAACGGGATTGTTTAGTGCAAAAACCGAACATTGAAGGAAATGATGAATGTCATGTTGACTAGTTCTGGTTTACCTCAGAACTTGTGGGGGAAAGCCCTGTTTTCCACGAACTATGTTCTGAACAAGCTTCCTCACATGAGATTGGACAAGACACCATATGAATTGTGGAAATTTTATGTACCTTCCTACAAATATCTGAAAATGTGGGATTGTCTTGATAATTGCCAAGGTGATGGTTCTTAAACCTAAGAAGGTGAAATAAGACCCAAAACTGTTGACTGTATATTCGTCGGATATGCTTGCAACAGTAGTGTGTATCAATTCTTGGTACACAAGTATGGGATTCCTGACATCAATCTAAATATGATGATTGAGTTAAGGAATGCAATATTTTTTGAAGAGACATTTCCTTGTAAGGAAAGACAAAGAAGAGAGTCTCTCAAAAGATCTGTTGATACTGTCAAAGACAGTGATCAGGTTAACCAAGAGTCGAATTCGATTTTCTGACATATTAGTTAGAAAATGAGCCTCAAAGCTATAAAGAAGCAATTCTTCTCTGGAGGCACCTCTCTGGAAAGAGGCTATTAACAGTGACATTAATTTCATCCTACATAACCATACTTGGAGTTGGTTGATCTTCCTCCAGGTTGTAAGCCACTGGGCTACAAATGGATATTCAAAAGGAAGATGAAAACGGATGGATTAATAGTTAAGTACAATGCAATACTTGTCATAAAAGGTTATAGACAAAAAGAATGCCTTGTTTACTTTGATACCTATTCACCAGCTTCGTATCACATCGATAAGAATGCTCATAGCCATAGCAGCTATATTTGGTCTTGAAATGCATCAAAAGGATGTAAAGACGTCATTCTTGAGTGGTGAATTGGAAGAAGAGATTTACATGGAACAACCAGAAGGGTTTAATGTTCCTGGATAAAAACAGAAGGTGTGCAAACTTGTAAAATCCTTGTACGGATTAAAACAAGCACCTAGACAATGACATGAGAAAATTGACAAAGAGATGTTGTCAAGTGGGTTTAAAACCGATGAGTGTGATAAGTGTATGTACACCAAATCAACTCAAAAAGGATATGTCATTGTATGTCTTTATGTAAACGATATGCTGATAATTGGTAATAATCATTAGTTGATTCAGTCTACCAAGAAAATGTTATCCATCAAATTTGATATGAAAGATTTGGGAGTAGCTAACCTAACTCTTCCTCTATCAAAGAATAATGGCTTAAGCGTATCTCAATTAGAGTATTCAAGGATCATCGGAAGTCTGATGTATCTCACGAATTGCACACGATCTGATATCGCTCAAGCTGTGAATAGGCTTAGCAGATATACAAGCAATCCAAGACATAACCACTGGAAAGCCATAGTAAGAGTTTTGAGGTATGAGAAACTTCAAAAAAATATGGGCTACATTACGAGAGATATTCTGCTGTTCTAGAGGGATACAGCGATGCTGACTGGATATCTGATACAGTGGATTCCAAATCTACGAGTGGATTTGTTTTCACACTTGGTAATGCAGCTGTGTCATGGAAATCCTCGAGGCAAACATGTGTTGCCCGGTCTACTATGGAATCCGATTTCATAGCATTAGACAAAATAGCGAAAGAAGCGGAATGACTTTGAAACTTCCTGGAGGATATTCCTAGTTGGCCCAAACTGGTGCCAGCGATGAGCATATATTGTGACAGCCAATCGGCCATTGGGAGAGCCCAAAATACAATGTATATTGGTAAGTCTCGACATATACGTCGGAGACATAATACCATAGGTCAATTGTTCTAAAGTGGCATAATATCGATCGATTATGTTGAGTCGAAGGAAACCTAACGAATCCACTAACTAAAGGTTTACCTCGAGAGCAAGTTGAGAAGTCATCGAGGGTAATGGGCTTAAGCCTATAATCTAAGAATTTTCACTGTGGAAACCCAACCTAGCTGACTGGAGATCCCAAGATCTAGGTTCAAAAGAGACAACAGAAACTTTGGGCAATTCAAAACAAACACTGAAGAGTTTTGTACTCTTTCCCATTCCGATAATGACGCTAAGTGTTGTCTGTCATGGTTTGGATAAGCTAAGGCTTTTAATGATCACTATATTAGGAGATGGGTTATAATGGGGGTAAAGAAAGATTACCTCTTCATAGTAGATCACCTATTTCAAGTAAGAACTGAGGCCGCTTCCATGGGAAATTTTAAAGGCGGGTTACCCTAAAGTACTTAATGAATCCGGGACCATTGTTCAAGGCCGAAATGAACACAACCGTAGAACGGGAAATGGTCGAAGTAAAGCTGTGTGTTGGCAATTGTCTTGGTTTACACCAACGAAAGAACAGTTCAAGACTATGGGTCACTGGTTTTCCAAGTAAATCCGATTATCATTCACTAGGAAAGGTTCAAGGTGAAAGCTACCAATTTCGATGCAGCTTTAGTTCACGGAAACTCTCTCAAGTGTCTGCATGAATATTTGAAGAATTATGGGGGATTGTTGGAAATTCTTCAAATCTTCAAATATATTTGTTTGGATGGAGGAGGGACATGTCCCTTGGATGGTACCCCATGGGGACATGTCCTCCAATTGTGTGTAAAGTGATCCTATGCACCAAGGGGTGCATATGGGGGTATAACCCTTTGGAGGGTTGCACCCCAACCCTAAGGGTGCCTTTGAGGCATCATTCCATACTTAAAAAGGAAGCTTTATGTTCCTTTTAATACACAGAAAAGAAATCTGAATTTCATCCAAAGAGAAAAGAGTCTCATATTATGTCTTGAGTCTGAGGGATTTCAACCATATTCCAAGTTCAAGATCTTGTTAAGGTGTGCCCCTTAAACAAGAGGAATTCGGGTTATCCTGGAAGAACATTAGCCACAAATCCGTAGAGCACCGAGACGGGGCTGATAAGTTCTTAAGGACAGAGATTAATCTCGATCCGGACTATTGGTTTTCAACTTTGTATCAAGGTTTTTCTTATTCTCAAGTTTTAAGGTTTTCTAGGGTTTATGCATATTAGATCCAATTTTCTGGTTTGATTTGTTTATTTTCATGTTATTTACTGTTTCACGACACTATATTTACAACAATGATTTGGATTGGGTTTGAGCAAGTTTAAAAAATGAAATAAAATGTTAAAAATGGAGGCAGACGAACATGGTGGTGGAGATAACATGAGAGACGAAGAGGGAGAATGAGTTATGTTTCTCTCTCCACTGATTTTTCGAAGGATAATTTTCTAATTTTAATAAGTGACAATTTTGTTATTATAAATCAAATTTCGGTGTTATAGAAAACTAATTGAGATACGAACTCAAATAGTAGAAAATTATATACGTGTCAGTAGTAGAATACGGTGAATGAGACAGTTGCTTTTGTTATTAATAATAACTTTCACCTAATTTAGGACTCTATTTTAGGAGCTTGCCGATGGTCACCCAAAGCTTAGAACCAATTCGGATTCCAAGCACGATATTTTCCAAGTTATTTTAGATGTAATGATCAATTTTATAAGGAATTGATGGTAAGAAATGTAACTGAGACACGCACAACATAATTTTCAATTATTAATTTGACTAAGGTAAAATTTTATTGTGACTGATCTCATTCTGACTTAGGTAAAATGTAATAATAACTAAGCTTAATGTGACTGAGGCAATATAACTAAGGTAAAATGAGACTGTGACTAAGCTCAATGTGGCTTAGGTAAAATATAATTGTAATGGAGGTGAATGTGATTGTGTTTGAGATCAATGTGACTTAGGTAAAATATGGTTGTGATCAAACACATTAAAATAGAACTTAATAAAAAAAATATTATTTTAACAATCATGCACACATACCATATCGTTTTTTAGATTCACGAAACCAAATACATATATATACCTAATATAATCTCACATCAAGGATACTAACGGAATGAATTTAAAATATTCTAAGCTTTTAAATACGTCATGACACTATCACAAAGTGGTTCTTTACTCCCAAGTACAAGAGTGTCGAAATAATAAAATTGAATGCATGTGGGTGGAGGGGACATCCACCGAAAGGTGTATAGAAATCCTCGACCATAATTTAAAATTTTTTTAATTACATATTACACACTTAGGATTTTTCGTCCATTTCGGCCTTGAAAATCTCAAAACTAGAAAATCTTGTAAACAATAAAGTTATAGATATTTGAATCTTCTTTCATTTGGAACTAGAATTGCTTAAAAAATTATGGCCAAAATATGAAAATTATGTAAGGTTGGAATTTCTGAAATTGTACACTGTTATAATGCCTTTTTAAGTTTTTGGCCTCCAAATCCAAATGTCACGTTCATTTTTCTAGTTATGCATCTAAAGTATTATTTCACCTACATAAGAAATAAAATTCATAATAAAAATATATAAAACATAAATTTAATTATTATTTTACAAATGTGCTATATTAAGAGGATTAATGAAATTATAAGTGTAAAATGATTAGTTTCTCTTTTATTAAGTGTATATTTTTTAAAATTTATCACACCCCCACCAGCTTATTAGTAGTCACTAGTAATTTAAGTGAAAACTTAAAAAAAAAATTCTTATCCAAGTCAGTAATTATTTTATTTCTTTCTAAATTATCAAATAAGTAAATTCTTTTGTACTTTTTATCCTTCTTCCATACACACATAAAATAAAGTATTAATCAATTTATTGTGCCACAATATTCATAGGTCCTGTTAAAAAAAGAGTAATATTTTTGTTCTAAAATTATATTAGAGTTCTCATTTTTTTGGGCAATGAAAGTTTATTTATAAATACAAAAATTATTATTTTTTAAATAATAATACATCTTTAATCCTTGTAACGAGATTTGGGCCAGTGACTCTCAAACCAGTTGGCTTTACGGCACTGGGTGTTGAGACACCACTACTGACTTAACTACTCGGATCTCAGATGTTAAAAAGAAGAAGTATCTGATTTCCTTAAGTTTTCTTTTTAACCCTTGTAAAGAGCTTTGGGTCCGTGACTCCCAGACTAGTTGGTTGTAGGGCACTAAGTGTTAAAACACTCCTACGGACTTAATTGCTCGAGTTAGAAAGGCTACGAAATCGAACTTATTCAAACACACTTTTTTTTACAAACTCAATGTCAACCGTTTAACGCGAATAATCACTGTTTACTGAGGCGAGATTTCCGATTACTAAGTAAAAGCTTGATTATTATTATCATTTTTTCTACAAACTCAAGCTCTACCATTTTACGAGAATAATCACTGCTTGTTAAGGCAAGATGTTCGGTTACTTAGTAAAAGCTTATTTAATTTTTTTGAACAAAAACATAAATTTCACTGCCCTTAGGTGCTACCTCCAACAAACTAGAGAACTGAATATTACAAAATCTTCACTTACAATCCACGATCATATGTTACTGTGTATGTTGATAATATCTATCAAATGAGCATATGAATATCAAATTTAATCAATATTATGGAGAATTCACAAATTTAAATGATTCAAAAAGAAATGAACAAAAATAACTTATTACGAAACAATAAGATGCGTCTCAGGAGCGAAAACTCCTTACACTGCCATTTTTTAATAACAATTCCACATTGTTAGTCAAAAATTTATTGTTGGTTTGTTTGTAGTTTTTTTTTAATAAAAACACAAAAAAAAAAATCAACAATTTTTTTTATTGTTTTTAAACATAAAATAACAACAAAGCAAAAACAATATTAAAAAAATTATAAAAAATGAAAATATTTTTTTTGAAAGAAAAATACAACAATGAAATATAAAAACGAAAACTAACAATTAAACATAAAAATGAAAAAAAATCTAGTCAACTATCCCCTCCCCCCAACCAAATTGAGTCATTGTCTCCAATATCTGAATAAGAAAAATAGAGTTTAGAAGATATCTCCTGGTTAGTGTGGAATTGAAAATTGAATCTATGACTATTTAAAAGGGAAAAATAGGTACATATTAAGATTCAAGTCCACTCTAAGCTTCTGGCCACGATCATTATCAAACCAGTTCAACTTGAAAAGAATGGGGTCGATTTTGTTGGGGTTGGTGCTCAGAGCGCCAATCCAGACTGTATTTATGTCTGATTCATGAATTCGATCAATTCATTTTTCCATAATATTACTTATTTATGGTGCACCTCTTGTTTTTATATACGTATTCGATCTGATTATGATTAGATTGAAACTAAATGTGGTTTAGTGATATGTATATATTAGACAAAAGCCTGATAATATATAATGCAGTACACAGTTACAAAAATAGTTTGTAATTGACATTAGGAAGTGTTACTGCTAAATGTTTATTATCAAATATAGTTCATGGTCAAGATTTACTAACACGGGTCGGTTAGTTAAATCTGTTGAGACCAGTACATGTCGTATATCGGGACTTGGTCCGATGGTTTATCCTAATGAACCATGAGTCTGGGGAGACTCGTATAGACGTGTAGGTGTTTATAGTGGAGAAACACTGAACGACTCACTGAAGATTCTTAATGGATGGTACACCACCATCAATAAGAATCTTCTCGGGTTGAGTAGCATAGTGGTCCTTCGACTTGAGATACCACTATGGATGTATGGGACATCCTCCACACTTATATGGCAGTCACGTCACTGATCTATTTAGATCATACCTCCGCCTGTTCGTTGGGTGTGGACCGATCCTCAAGATATCATGTGTGTCAAGATAGGATCCGTCAGTTCTGTGTACAGAGCATATATAGTCCATATGTGATTAGCAATCAATTAAATCTATGTCCATAGTGTTGGACAATTATGACCCATAGCATCACTATTTGTACAGACATGGTGTCGTTGTACAAATAAACTATGTGACAAAGGAAATTGCTCTATTATCATTTGTAATTAGATTACCAAGATATATAAATGATAAAAGTCCATATGATTAGTATCGGATTAATAAGATATGAGACAATATTAATCCACTAAGGTTTAATCATTTAATATCCCTAGTCGTAGTATTATCGAGACTGGACATCGATAATGCGGAATAGACTAGTATTGTACTTGTGTGCGTTGTGGGAGCAAAACGACATAGTTCTAATATATTTAAGTATTGGATACTTATGTAAGTGTGATAGGAGGTTGTGTTTACCGATGGTATGGAAACAACTTTGCTCTGGATAAACCCCTCGGAATCCCATTGGTAGTATGACTATGTGTCTATGTGAATACGAATCAGGGTAGGTGTATTTGGTCTTAACCTGAGACTTGCATCGCTAATACTTACGACAATCAATATACTTTGGTTTTGGTCATCCGGGGATTTAACAGGTTCCGTGTACGCCTCTTCTAGGTATACTGAGAATCGTAGTGTATTGGGTGTGATGTCAAGACGGAAATATCACTTCAGTCATATGGAGATGATGATCATGTAGGATACGGAACTAGTACTCTTAAGTACTGCAATCATCGAGATAATATAACTAGGTCATGATTATCCGATTATAGAGACTAGTTACCAGAGATCCGATATGTGCTTCATACGGGGCAGACACAATTCCAGTCACAGGCCTAGCATGTGATATCCGACACTGGATCGTAATACGCAATACTACGTATACTACGACTGACAAATATTATATATTCCTTAAAGAATATTTCTGGAGAATTGGGTAAGCAGGGTGCTTTGCTAGAAGCCAACCATGTCATGTAAATCGGTAAGAACGTGGTACTGTGTACGCAAGTGTTCGGATAATCCGACGACCGGATTTACTGCCAACATATCCAGGGATCTCATGGCTCGCTTCCCGAAGATTCACCGATGACGTATGACTCGAACATAATTAATTTAGGATTAATTATAAGAGAGAGAAAATTAATCTAGGATTAATTACGACGAGAATTTATCTGGGATAAAATTCAATTAATAAAAGAGAGAGAACGATTAATTCAGAATTAATCGATAAAATAATATATTCGATATATTAAATGAAATTAGATTTCATAACGGAATGAAAATTGGATTTTAATTCGGGCGAACGAATTAATTTAGAATTAATTCGCGAGCGACTTTCGTAATAATTTTGCGGGGCATTATTATTTAATTAAATTTGATTTAATTAAGTGGCAATGGAAAATTCGTTAATTCGGAATTAACGAACCCGAACCCGGAACGTGTTTGCGGGCCCACTCGGATTTTGAATTAAAGTGGGGCCAATAAGTCACAACTCAAGTCACATCACTTGTCCATCATGTGTCAATTTGGTGATGGAAAGTGGGTTGGAGCTTTAAATGCATTTTTCCCTCCAACACTTTACTTTTACTTTTTGGAAAAGCATATACCTAAATTGAGTTTGACTTTTGAATGTGTGGTAATTGTTTAAGAAACCAAAAAATTACCAAAACACAACTTCCTCTCTTTCTTCTCTCCTTGGCCGAAAATGGCTTCCATTTTCTCTCCTCTTGGGCGTGAACCTAGGGTTCATTTCTTTTGTTTTTGTTGGCAAAATCTAAAGAGCTAGCACTCAAAGGATCATACAAAGGTGATAGGGAAACATTCCCTAGAGTTTGGAATCAAAGAACAAGCTTGGAAGGTCAATATACATCAAAGAGAGAAGCTTGGAGCAACTTCTCAAAGGAAAAATTCCATAATATACTTTTTCATTAAGGGCTCAAAAGTCTCGTTACAAAAGTGTTTACCTCCATCATTTATAATGGCCCAAAGGATTCCAAATCGACTTAAAATATTTTCTTTTAAAATTTAATCACATTTTTGTGATCATTATTTCGACAAGGAACCGCCTCAACCCATTTTGAGATATAATCGACTGTAACTAAAATATATATAATCCAAATGACGGTGGAAATGGACCCATGAAATCTACTCTCAACAAATAAAGATTTCGATGACAATGATGAGATTTAAATGCATCATGTTTCTTTTTTGAAATAGATCCTAACTTTTGACAATTTTCAAGTTTTACACAAATCATGTGTATCCTTAAATAATGTGTGCCAATAAAATCCACACTATAAGATTTTTAGAGCGATTTTTTTAGACGAGAAGTGACCTTCACATGCTTATGAATGACACAACTCAATAACACCATTTATCTCATTGTCTTATATGTATGGTCGGAAAATTTGATCAGGACAATACTTGAAAAGATATAGATCATCCCAGTAGAATCTTTTAACTTCGGTCAAAAAATTCTTTTTGTCTTGATGGCTCCATGATGAGCGGAAAATATATCAGTATTAACCACTCCTTTAACTTAATATTTTGTAAGTTTCTCGAGTTTTATGAATGTTTGGATGTGTTTTTGTTTATAAATAAAATATTGGGACTCAATGAAATCAACTCGGGGCTAAAACGATGAAAAACAGATTAAAAATGGCAAAATTGGATTTTCACTACTCGCGTCGCGACGCACACAAGCTTGGCATCGCGACACTGTCCATTCAGCACCGAAAATGCACCATACCGACATGCATCATCTACTGTTCACGAGTCGTGATGCCAAAAACTCAATGTGTCGCGACGCCCATCAATTTTGTGTTCACGTGTCAGCAAGCCTCACGCGTCGCGATGCCGAAGGTAGAATTTTGCCTATAAATAGGAGCCCTCATTTCATTTCCAATTCATACTCTCTTTAGTTCCTAATAGGAATTATGAATTGTATCTTGTTTGTTAGTTTTATTTAGTAGTTTTGTAATGTATTTTATTTTTTGTAATAATAGTATGTGTGTTTTTTTTTTGTATGTTTAGTTAATTATTTCCGCAAGGGAAAGGGTGAAGCCTTTAATATGATAATCGAGGTTAATCTCACTTATATTATAATATATGAAGTGTGATCTAATAATCTGGATTAATTAATGGCAAACTATATTACCACATATATGGTCGGTTTATATAACAACTTGGATTACTGCCTATTTGGTCGGTTTTACTGGACAAAATTGGTTACCGCCTATATAGCTGGTTTTATATGTTTTGACATTATTAATTCTGGTTAGTCATGTCATGCATATATTATAAAAAGTGATATTCCTAGGTTTGAAATATTAAAAGTGGATCCCCCAACCCCAGCATTTTATTTTAATCTAAGGAGTGATGAAGCACAATATTCGCGAGTTTCATAATTGATTTTCTCATATAATATGTGATACATTGGCTTGTTTATTGAATCTTGATTTTAATGCTTCTTGTTGTCTGATCACCAATAAGATCGATATGGTAAACGTAGAATGAACTTGAAAAAAGGATTTTATGTTTTGCTATATATTCAATAACACACAATCTCACTTTAGGAATTTCCTTCGACATATACCTGTCGTGCGTGTGTAGCCATAATTGGAACTTGACCTTAATGAATTCAGGTTTCTGGTTAATATAGGAATATAGTTAATTAAGTCACTTTGAATATTTGCATTTGACCATCGAAAGAGGCTTTTGCATATCTTCGTGTTTCAGGCTAACAAACTGATATATTACACATATATATATGAGAATCAACTCATCATTCGAGTGATATTAGGCGCATTCACAACCCTGGATGTTTTGTATTTTCTTTATTTCCTTTGTATTTTATTGTATTTTTATTTATTTATTTTAGTCAAATCCAACTTCAACCAACGAACAATCACTTTCAATCCCAATTAGATACTCGTAAATAAGTAGCTTCAACATGTAACAATGTAAGAAATAAATCTTGTGGGATCAATATTTATTTACTACTTGTGCGATACGTGCGCTTGCGTAAAGTGTGTTTACCGTGGATCACTCCAATCTGGAGGTATTTTTCCTATTGCAAGAAAATTAAAAATATTAGTATACCAATGCATTGTATTTACAGAAAATAAAAAGTCATCAGGAAAAAGTCTTTAATAAGAGTTGTGTCAATTGATGACTCATTGTGAGTCTTGATAAATGATATGCAACCACATTCTCTGTTCTTTTCTTATCCTTGATTGTGAGATTGAATTCTTGAAACAACAAAATCCACTCTTGGCTTTGCATACTGTTTAGACATCAAATATCTAACAGAAGCATGGTCAAATAAACAATGGTTGAGGAACTAATTAAATATGATCGAAATTTATCCAATATAAATATTACAACAAGTTCTTTTTCCGTGGTAGTGTAATTTAATTGTGCATTGTTTAAAGTTGTACTTGCATAATAAATTATATACAGCTTAACTTCCTTTCTCTGTCCTAATACTGCGCCAACTACATAATCAATGGCATCACACGTTATCTCAAAAGGCAAATACCAATCAGGAGATTGCATGATGAGAGCAGAAATTAAAAGACTGATAACTTTTCAAGATTTTTGACATTCTTCTATCCATTCAAATGTAGCATCTTTTAATAGGAGGTTACACAAAAGTCTGGATATGGTATTAAAGTTTTTACTGAACCTCATATAAAATCCTACATGTTCTAAGAAAGAACGGATTTCTCTGACTATTTGGTGGTGGTTAATTTATATATTCCTCTTTTTACCTGGTCAACCTCAATACCTTTAGATGACACAACGTGACACAAAATAATTCATGAATTAGTCATGAAATGATATTTTTCCAGTTTAACACCAGTCTTTTTTCTTCACATATTTTCAAAATAATTTCCAAATTATTCAAGCAATTATCAAATGAGTTCCATAAAATAGTTATATATCCATAAAGACCTCTAAACAGTATTCAACCATGTTACTAAATATGTTTAACATGCATCGTTGGAATGTTGCTGGTGCATTACAAAGTCCAAAAGACATTTTCCTAAATGCAAATGTTCCAAAGGGACATGTGAATGTGGTCTCTTCATGATCTTCTAAAGCAATGGTAATTTGATAATAACCTGAGTAACCATCAAGAAAATAATAGTAGGGATGTTCTGCTACACTTTCGAAAATTGATCAAGAAATGGTAAAGGAAAATGATATTTTCTAGCGACGTCATTTAGTTTTCTATAGTCAACGCACATACGCCAACTAGATGGGATTCGAGTTGGAATTAATTATACTTTATCATTTTTATGACAATTATTCTAGACTTTTTAGACACAACTTGTGTAGGACTTACTATCGGAGATATGATTGATAATGACTACATCAAGAAGTTTAAGGACTTCTGTTTTTACTATTTCTTTCATGTGAGGGTTTAATCTTCTTTGAGGTTGACGATATGTCCTAAAATTATCTTCTAAATATATTCTCTGTATGCATATCAAAGGATTAATGTACTTTATATAGTTTAAAGTTCATCTAATTGCCAATTTATGTTCTCTCAACACATTTAACAACTTACTTTCTTGATTGCTTGTGTTGGAAGAAGAAATTACCACATGGTAATTTTGCTCATCTCCAAGAAATGCATACTTCAATCCTTCTAGCAAAGTCTTTAATTTCTAATTTGAGTGATTCCTCATGTTTTTCTTCTTCCAGTAATCTTAATTCCTCAAAATTTTATTTCTTTTCATTGTCTTCCAGTACTTGTGTAGAATCAAGTAAAAATCATTAGGACTATCCGAATCTAATTGCGTACTTGATTCAATAAAATTAGCTGTATAAATTTCCATAGGACCAGAAAACTCCTCTGGATATGTTCCTCTAAAATTGGTTCAATTAGTTACATGCTCTCATTTTCACTGTCCTCATCATATGGTTGTTTGCACATGTTAAAAATATTAAGCTCCAACGTCATATTGCCAAAGGAAAAATTCATGATTCCATTCCACATTAATGAAAGCATTAGTTATTGCCAAAAATGGACGACCAAGTATTATAAGAATTGGCTTATAATTGTATGCTATAGGTTGTGTTTCCAAGACAATAAAATCCACAAGATATATAAATTTATCAACTTATAATAACGCGTCTTCCATAATTTCTTTTGGTACATTGACTGATCTATCGGCAAGTAAAATAGTAGTTGAAATTGGTTTTAACTCGCCAATATTAGTTGTTGGTAAACCGAAAATGGAATCAAATTGACATTGCTCAAAGATCAAGCAAAACATGTTCAATTTTTTGATTTCCAATAATATATGAAATAGTTGGACAACCAAGGCCTTTGTATTTTAATGCATTATTGGTTGAGAAAATGGAACTTACGTCTTGAGCTATAAAAGATTTCTTTCTTACCTGATGTTTTCTTTTAACAATGCACAAATATTTCATAAATTTGGCATAAGCTGGTTACTGTTGGATGACATCTAATAAAGGAATATTGACCTTCATATGTTTGAATATTTCATACATCTATGAGGAATGGTTCAATTTCTTTTTTTAACGCTTGAGGAAATTGAGGTGCATGAGAAAAATTATTATCATCAATGATAGGTAATGGTTCATCAACCTCATCTTTACCCTCTGAATCTGATTTATTTTCAATTCACTAGGTTTAAGAATTGGTCTGTGGATGACCTTACCACTACGAAGAGTAATAACATATTTGACTTGGTCTATGTGCTGACTACCAGAATTACCCTCGTGAGGGTTCTGATGACTCTTAGGGTTTGGTTGTGATTGTACGTGGAACTTTTCTTTCTCATTATTGGTCAATGCATATGTGATTTTGGCAAAAGCATCTTTCAAATCAATCAATTTTTGCACATTTTGATTAATTATGGCTTCTTATTTCTCAATGAATGTATGCAAGGTATACTCAAGGGTTTTCCTAGGCGGTGGGACATATGGTGCATAATTCTTGGACTTTTGGAAATTCCGGTATACCTAGGGAGGTTGTTACGATTGTTGTGCTTGGTTATCATTCCTCCAATTGAATTTTGGATGGTTTCTACAACCAGAATTGTAAATTTAGGAGTATGGGTTTGGATTTGGTCTCTTGAAGGTGTTTATGGAACTGACTTGTTTATGGAACTGACTTGATCATGGAGACATTCGTGCACGCTGGCAAGGTTGGGTAAACTTTTGTGAAATGTTTATTTGAATTACATATATGACATGTGACTTCTTGAATTGACTTGACATGATCACTTTCCTCATTCTTAATTTTTTTAGCTAGAGATGTATATTTACCAGAAAGGTCACAGTCTTCCCTAAGGTTAAACATACCTCTCCCAGATGATTGTAGTTTTACAGATGACTCATAAATACCAACTGTGCCCCATTTTGTGCATTCTATGCTATGTGTTCTAGGTAATCTAGTGTATTTTTAGGATTTTTATCCTTAAACTCACCATTACACATCATTTCCATTACTTGTCTACCTTGGGATGTTAAACCCTCGTAAAAGTGGGAAACCGTCTTCCATGTTTCATACCCGTGATGTTGATAAACATTCACATCTCTTTAAATTTCTTCCAATATTGGTAAAGTGCTTCCCCCGACTCTTTGTAAAATTTGTGATGCTTTCTTAAAGGAGTTTCTCCAGTGAGTTGGGGGTGTTTGATAAGTGTGAATTATATCCACTTATTCGGGCATTCTTAGCTTACTATTTTGTTAGGTTTTTTTTTCATTAAATGTATTTTGTAGTTTGTTTTATGTTTTATCAGTAGGAAGTATTAGAATATGGTTCTTGGAGTAACTTGGACTTATTTTGGGACCTTACGACACAACGGAAGTGCGAGGGAAAGCAGAAAACGCAGAAAATTTTCATCCTGAAAAAACAGGGTGGCGTTGCGGTGCCATTTTTTATGTCGCGGCGCCTCACTAGGATGGCTTCATAGATTTTCCCAAGGATTTGGCATCGCGACGCTGCGGTAGTAGCACATAATCTTCAGAAATTATTATTTTACATGCACAAGGACTACAAGACTTTCCTATAAATATAGAAGCTCGTCCAAAACCCTAAAGGGGAGGCTAATACACAACAAAAAGGTTCAAAACAAATATTTTTAGAGAGATGTAAAAGAGAAAGATTGAAGAGCGACAAAAGAAGACGAAGTCGGTGACGTCCGAAGACGAAGGGATTCGATTCGGGTTTAATCTTCTAGTTTCTTTCTTTAACTCTAATGATTTCTATTAGATTCATTACTTTATTTTCATTGTTTTTTATTTTAGGTCATGAACTAAATTTATTATTCTAGATGATGATGTAGTCAATGCTTGAACCTATGTGTTGTTTGTCAATTTGATTTTTATGAAGTTTTAATTTTGTTTATTTATATTCTCTTGTGTTTAATGCTTCTAGTTTGTTGGCCACAAATTGAGATGATGCATGTTTAGAATCTGGCACTCGGGAGATGAGATTTTGAATAGGATCTATAAAATATAACCTGGGAGATTTGTAGAGTTCGGGAGAATCTATAATCTCTTTGAAGTCGTTAACAAATAATCACAAAGCATAATAAGTTGTTAATTATTAGATTTTTATAGGGATATCAAAGTCTGTAATTGATAACATATTCACTCGTCACTCGGGAGAGGTAGTTAGACTAATTTAGGGTTCTTGGCTTATACACAACACAACTAAATAAGAATTGATTGACATAGCAAATACATATGGGATAGCTAGTTGAAATCAGACTCTAGAATCTCTCTCATATTGATCTTTTCTAAATTTAACATTTTCATATTTTGCTTATTTAGTTTTTATTTTTAGATTCAGATTATTTTAAATTGCTTCTAAATAAAGTTAGGTTTATTATTATAATTTTAGTGTGAGTTGAATACAATCCATGTGGGTTCGACACTCTTTCACTTATCTTTACTAAAACTTAACATCGTACACTTGCGGTACGATATAAATATCACAACAATTATACAAACATGAGAAATATGACCGACTAACAAAAAATGTGATTGCCTTTACAAAAAAATATTACTGTCCTTACAAAAATATGACTATTCTTATAAAAAAAATATACGGGTGTCCTTACAAAAAAAATATGACTGTGCATGTAAAAAATGAAATTGTCATTACAGAAATATGATTTTTTTTTTATGAAAATGTGAATGTCCTTACAAAAAATATGGTTATCCTTATAAATAATCTTCAATCCTTGTAAAAAATAATTTTAAAATAAAAAATAAAATCATGATGGAACAGATAATGGGTCAAATATGGAAACAAATATGGTCAATGTCAACTTTGGACTAAATAAGAAGAATTTTAGAAATTATGATTACTTATATAATTATTTAAGAGCTTGTCCTAAATTGGAATAAGTAAGGGTGAATTTGACTTTTTAATAGTTATTTATTTTTTTAACTTTATTATTTTATTAATCACTAATTAATTACTATTTTATTAAACTATTAGATATTAAATCATTTATTATTATTATTATTATTATTATTATTATTTATTAGTTATTGATTTATCAATTAATTACATTAATTTAATATTGATTTTTTTATTCATTTATTAATTTATCAACACATTAAATTATTTAGTGGTAAAATTGATATTTCCTTTCATATTTTGGATTGGAAATCTCATTCCACATGGTGGGAATAGGACTCATTTCCATTTTTCATGTGGGTTCCTCATGTTTCATTCCCATGTTGTTTGAAAAATTATATCAAACCAAGCAAAATTGTTTGATATTATTTTATATTATACAAGAGTTATGTTTTATATAGCTCCTAAATTAAAAGTGATAATCTTTTAAGTCTTAATCCTGTGATTATATAAAGTGTGAATGAATGAAACGAAAGTAAAGCACCGGTCAGAAATTGATGGACCCCAGTATCCGAAAAATTCCTGCGAAAGTTGCATGCGCTTGCACGTAAATACTAAAAAAATAATATTAAATAATATTACAAACCACCGCCTTCATCCTTTGAATTATTTTTGTTCGCAATCAAAGCTGTAAAACACTGTGCACCCCACGACTTTACACGCCCCACCAATCCCACTTTTTTACAGTAATGGCTTTTACTTTAACCACTCTCGTTTCCTTTAATTAGCATCTTCTCCATTCTTTAGTGATTGCAATCATGGATTATTTCTTTGCAATGCAGAATCTGCTATTGCTATATGCGATTCTTACAACTGGGATTCGAAAGAGAAACAAAATTAAATACAAACAAATTTTAAAGATCAGAGAGTTTTCTTTACTTGAACTCACCGCTGCTACTAATAGTTTCTCTGCTGGGTGTTTCCTCGGCAAAGGCAGCCACGGCAGCGTCTACAAAGCCGTTCTTGATGGCGGAAAACTAACCGCCGCCGTTAAAAAGACAACGTTCTTTCACAGCCTTCTGTTATTAACTGCACGAACTGTAGTACGAGTCCGGGAGAGAACGAGATTGAGATCCTCTCCAGGGTGCAAAATCCAAGGCTGGTCAATCTCATTGGCTTTTGCGTTGACTCGAAAAAGAATAACAAACTACTCGTCGTTGAGTACATGCCGAACGGTTCGTTGTACGATTTGCTTCACACTGCGTCCAGACCGCCCGGTTGGACCAAGCGGGTCCGGTTCGCGCTACAGGTAGCGAAGGCGATCCAGTCTCTGCACTCATCTAACCCGCCGGTGATTCACAGGGATGTTAAATCGTCTAACATTTTGATAGACCAGAATTACAATGCGAGGCTGAGCGATTTCGGTCTCGCTTTGAGAGGACACGTGGAGGACGTTAAGATCAAGTGCACGCCACCCGCAGGGACGTTAGGGTACCTCGACCCAGGCTATCTTGCGCCGGGGGATCTCAGCACAAAGAGAGACGTGTTCAGTTTCGGCATTTTACTGTTAGAAATCATCAGCGGGAGAAACGCTATCGATTTGAACTACAGCCCGCCGTCGGTGGTCGACTGGGCCTTACCGAGGATCAAGCACGGGGACTTCACCGGTATATGCGACTATCGTATCGGGCCGCCACCGGATCCTGCCGTAGTACGGACATTGTCGGTGCTTGCGGCACAGTGCGTGAGATCTTCGGCTGAGAAGCGGCCCGAGATTTCGGAGGTTGTTGAGCATTTAAGAGCTGTCAGAAAGCGCGTGGAGTCGCGTCGGATTTGGAGAAACATACAGCGGCGCGTGAGGTGCGTAGAGAAATCAGGGCGGCAGCAGCAGCAGCAGCAAGTAATTGAAATAAAACGGGAAGTGTTTGATGCAAGTGAAGGGGTTGTAAAGACTAGTAGCAGTAGCAGTAGGAGGAATAGGAGGGTATCCAGTGTTACGAGTGGTGATTACGGGAGAAGTGTTGGTGACCGTGTGATGAGATCAAAATCTATTGGTTCAGTTGGTGAGATCAAAGTGGGACCCGATCATCAGTATGCGTTGTTGAGAAGAAAGCCAGGAGTGGCAGTGATGAGGCTCAATAAGTCGAGGTCAATGGGTACCGGAACGCTTGTGCGTTGTAACAACAATAAAGGGTATGTGTTTGAATTTGGAAGGAGTGATGTATCCAAGTCAGAGAAGAAATTGCTTGAGAAACCAATTATCTTTAACTCTCTGGTTTAAAGTTAGTTATGTGTTAATTAATTGGAACAACAACATGACGACATCATGTGTTTGTGTTGTAAGATTTGATGGATGTTTTAATTTGTATACATTGATTGACACATCATGATAATTTATTTACGTGTTTATGCAAGTGGAGTGGAGGCCAAATCACCATTGATTCATGTAATGTGGGTTCTTGATGGAATCTTTTGACTAGTCTTAACTTTAGGAAGATTTGTTAATTCACTGAACACCTTGATAATGTAATGGGGGTGGATGCGCTATGTCACTAGAATGATCCTCTTGCCCATTGCACTATTGGAGTTGCATTCACGGTTGAAGAAAACAGTACGGAATCTAATTTTGAAACGTGTATAATATCATTCTAGAGTAATTTTTATCCTCTTTATGTGTTATAAGAGTTATAAGTAAATTTATTTTAGGATATAATAAAATTTTAGATATGTAAACAATATTTTGTTAAATTTCTATTTGAGAACTTATTCAAGAGAAAATGTTATATCTGTTATGAAGAAACCGTGTCTATTTATAGGCAATAAAAAATTAGCTCTGAATGACTTGGCTTTTAGTCATCAAAAGTCATAATTTTTGGCATCAAAAGACACCAAATTCGATTATTAATATGTTTTTTTTTTTAATTTTTTATTTCTCTTTCATGAGCGCTGTCCATTTGACCCACCACGACCTGTCTGAGTAGGTCGATCCCCGATGCGTCAGCGTAAGACAATAACTGAACCAAAATAAATATATGATATATATATTTTATAACATCTTACATTGATAAATTAATCATATTGAATATATGTCCAAATTCAACAACAATCACATCAAGTACTTGTTGTCGATTATGAACATCGGTGCATATTTTTAGTACAGTCGTGCAATGGAAATCCAACACTGTGGACAATCTTTATGTATATGAAAAGTAATGTGAGCTTATGTTGGATGGAGCAAGGTCGACTCTAAGATTTGGATAGTCCTAGAAAAGTTCCTGACAATAAGGTCATAAGTTAGGTCAAAGTTATTAATTACTGACATTATCTAAAATAATGTAGGTCATAAGCCACAAATCTTTTCCTAAATTTTTTCTCATAAGTGGGGCCCATATGTTAGGGTTGGTGCTCGGAGTGCCAATTCGGATCATATTTATGTCCGATTCATAAATACGAATAATTTTATTTTCCATAATATTACTAATTTAATGGTAGCACCCTTGTCTTCATATACTTATTTGATCTAATTACGATTAGATATCTGATTATGATTAGATCGAAACTAAATCTGGTTTAGTGATACGTGTATATTAGACAAAGACCCTATGATTTATAATATAGTACGCATTTACAACATAGTCTGTAATTGACATTGGGAAGCGCGCTATAAGATGTATATCCTTAAATAAAGTTCATGGTCAAGATTTACTAACACGGGTCGGTTAGTAAAATCCACTAAGACCAGTACATGTCGTATATCGTGACTTAGTCCGATGGTTTATCCCAGTGAACCATGAGTCTCGGGAGACTCGTATAGACATGTAGGTGTTTATTTGATAAACACTGAACGACTCACTGAAGAATTCCTAATAGATGGTACACTAACGTCAATAGGAATCTACTCGAATTGAGCGAGCATAGTGGTCTTTTGACTTGAGATACCACAGTGGGATATATGAGTTATCCTCCATACTTTGATGGCAGTCACATCACTGATCTATTTAATAAGATGAAATGACCCTTAGACATCTTCCGTATAAGTTTAATATGATGTCAGAATCATTTACAAAGTATTTGATACTTAATGATTCTGTTGTTTTCTTATCGAAGAGAATTATCCTGTAACTTATAGTAGGAGCGATATTTGATATCAATTCCGGAAATTACCATTGAACCATAGATCTAAGATTGTTCATTGATTACTACGATCAAGTTTAGAACTTGATTAAGCTTTCGTTATGAATCGTCATAAAATGTGCAAATTGTTTGCGCAGCAAAAGCGAAATGAGCTTGATAAAGGTTTCACCTTAATAGTATGATAGTGAGAAAAGTTATACTCAGTAGTCTATTGTAGATTCTGATAATACTTGTCTCAAGTCGCACTAATTGAACAATTAAAATCTGTTGGTTAATGTTAATATTAAACTATGTATTTTGGCTAAAGAATGCAAAGTGACATTCTTGAATGATTTCTTCGAATGAGAGATCTGTCGTGATTTCTTTATTTGAAGAGTTCATTCTAGAATGGTCATGGAGTTTGTATTCTGCTAAGATCACAGTTTGATATATTAGCTTATAGAGCCTAATGTAGACTCAGATAAGTTTTCCGAAAAATATGTGTTCTCTAATTTGATACAGTCAGATTGTCTGATTTTATCGAAGTATAGAGAATACGTATTGTCAGTAGGGTCAGTGGGAGCGTACAAATTTCTTTCTGGTGTTATATATCATAAGTCTTCTTTTCTCCGTGCAAGTAGTGGGAGTAGTCTCTGTTATATTTGATATAAAGTTTTATATATGATATAAAACTAAGAAACTTGTGAGATATTCTCATTAGTCACGTATTAGATATGATCTAATAAATGACACAGTAAGACTATCTGTATGACAGTTAGTATAACTGTTTGATAGTTAATGTGTCTTTTATATATATTGTACTCATCTTTCATAAAGGATGATTCTTTTGTCGAAAGAATGATTGATTATAATATCTAGTCAATCTAGTGCATGATATGATGATGGCATGATGAATACTATATTATGTGCGATTATAGATATCAATTTAATTGTAATTGTTACAAGTTATTTTGATATGCGGTAAACCATATGATGGGTCTTGGAACGAGTTTCTTATTCATGGAGAATTTAGTCTGCAACCATAAGGTTAGATTAGTTTTGATCTTAATTATGACGTTATATGGAATATGTCAATTAAAGTCATAAAAGATGCAGTGAGAGTGTCACCGTTGATTCTAATAAACTAGTGGAATCAGTTGCAACTTATGAAGTATTGACTTATGAAGTTGCATAGTAACCCTATAGATTAGAAGTTTTCATATTAGTGTAGTGTATGTGGTTGTCTCATAGTATTTGGATTTGATTTCTAAATACATAGACAACACAGTAGCTACAGCGCAATACTGATATAGTGTCTGAGTCATATAGATGTGGAATTTGGATTCTACAAATATGAATAATGCTGGTTAAGGAAAACGATTGAGTTTGTTGGACAAACTCAATTTGTTAAAGCAGACTTACTTGTTGTTGCCTACCTCTTGAGTGCTAGGTGAGCTCTTGAGGGCCATGAGTATGTGATATACATTGAGATGTGTATATGATACCGTGGATTGGCAATAGAGAAAGTGGGAGAAATTGTTAGGGTTGGTGCTCAGAGTGCCAATCTGAATCGTATTTATGTCTGATTCATAAATACGAACAATTATATTTTCCATAATATTACTAATTTAATGGTAGCACCCTTGTATTTTATACACTTATTCGATCTAATTACGATTAGATATATGATTATGATTAGATCGAAACTAAATCTGGTTTAGTGATACATGTATATTAGACAAAGACCCAAGGATTTACAATATAGTACGCAGTTACAACGTAGTTTGTAATTGACATTGGGAAGCACACTATAAGATGTATATCCTTAAATAAAGTTCTTGGTCAAGATTTACTAATACGGGTCGGTTAGTAAAATCCGCTGAGACCAGTACATGTCGTATATCGTGACTTGGTCCGATGGTTTATCCTAGTGAATCATGAGTCTCAGGAGACTCGTATAGACATGTAGGTGTTATTTGATAAACACTGAAGGACTCACTGAAGATTTCCTAATAGATGGTACACCAACGTCAATAGGAATCTTCTCGAGTTGAGCGAGCATAGTAGTCCTTTGACTTGAGATACCACAGTGGGATATATGAGTTATCCTCCACACTTCGATGGCAGTCACATCACCGATCTATTTAGATCAGACCTCCGTCTGTTCGTTGGGTGTGGACTGATGCTCATGTTATCTAGTGCGTATCAAGACAGGATCCCTCAGTCCTGTGTACAGGACATAGGCATCCGCACGTGTTTGCGATCTTGTAAATCCTTGGCCGTGGTATAACTTCGGAAATTAGTTCCGAGTGTTATTTAGAGATCGTAAATTAAAAGTCGACAATATTATACCGAATGGATTTGACGTTCTCATCTATATCCCAGGTATAATATGGATAACCTGTGACAGATGGATTATACGTATGCTATGACCTCGACTTGCATAGTTTAGCGAGATTATTCGTGGTCATCATAATCCATGAGTGGGTGGATTATGGACACGAAATTGGATTTCGTGACGGATAAACCTAAACTTAGAGAGTCACACAATATGAAGTGTACTCGTTGAGCACTTGGGCAACGCGATATGAATAATACAGATTATTCATAATACTTCACCAGATTAAATAAGTTAATTAGGATCGTTTAATCGGTTAAACGAAAACACATGCATATAGGCATTTTTGGTCCATCGTAATTATTGTGTATTTGTATTTGATACATAATTCGATTAGATACACATTAATTAATCGTCAAATGAGATTTTGACACAAGCCATAAATATATGCATTTGTTATTTAATGTAAATAAAAATACATATATGGATATTATTTAATTATTTAGTTATTTAATTGTTAAATAATTAAATAATTGAAAATTAAATATCTTATCCATTTGTCATAATTAGTATGATAAATGGTGATATATTATTGGAACAAATTGCTTGAATTAATTAAACTTAATGTGTCCAATATTGATTGGATAACATAAAGTTTACTTTAATTAATTAGATTAATTTTTGCCAAAATTGACCATTATACCCTTACAAAAGTCGGTCATTAGGCTTCATAAAAGGAAATTTTTTTTTCTCTTTCTTCAACCGACCTCCATTGCCGTGAGCTACCAAAGAAAATGGGTTCCAAAATTTTGTTTGATAATCCATGGAAAATTGGAGAATTAAAGGTAATCTTCATAACCCTTAAGCAATAAATTAGTTTCTTGTTTCTTGATTTCTTAGAATGTTTCTAGGGTTTCTTTGCTTATAAATTTTGGGGCTTTGATGTTGGTTGATGGATTTGGAAGCTTAAAGCATGTGTGAAGTAGATTTAGGTAGTATTATAGTAATATTTATCCAATTTATTCATTTGATGATGAGTTGCTATTCTAGAGTATTATGACCAGTCTTATGGCACCTAGAATTGTTCTTGGGTTGTTCATATGTGGTGACTTGATTTAGTGTTGTGTTTAATTAGATTAATCTTTTAAAGCATGTTATTTGGTAATTTTTGGTTTTTTGAAAAGATCTGTTAAAAATGGAAATTTTGTGATGAATTTTATATAATATGAATGTAATGGATATGTTTTGGGAGTTGGAATAATTTCCGGAAAGTGTTTCGGAGTTGAAATAAGCGAAAACTGTAAAAAAACGGTGTTACCGGGTGGATTTTGACCAACCAGATGACGGCTGCCCAAACAGTGAATTTCTCACTGTTTGGGCAGCCCATGAACTGCCCTGACATTATTGGGGCTGACCTGGGCAGTCCCCGTAAGTGTCGGGTGGTCGGTTCGGTCAAAAACGTGTTTTGCATCTTTTTACGGAAAACTGTTTTCGTAAAAGTTTCACGACGTTTCAACCTTATTTATATTGATATTTGATATTAAATAAATAGGTTTAGGTGAAATATGAATAAATTATTCATATTAGATATTGAATAATTTATTCGGTAATTTTGAAAAAGTTTTAAATTACGATTTCGCCCGAACCGCGCTTCCGATGCGCCCTTCGCCCAAAACCCCAACACCATAGACCATAACCGATACTATTATCTCTTAGAATCGGCTCTAGGATGGAGTTGAGTTTAACTACTTGGGAAATAGGTCTAACGCTACTACAAAAAAATTATTTTATGACAGTTCTAAAGGGATTTTCATGACGATTTTCGAACCGTAATCTTATACATGGTCATAAAAAGTCTCAAGTTTTTATGACAGTTGTAAAACCATCATAAAAATATATTTTATAATTGTTATTTCATTAAAATCGTCATAAAACTTTTTATGCCAGTTCTTACAAAAAAAAACTATCATTTTTTTCATTGTATTAAAAAATTATATAATTATGGGGCCTATCATGGACCCCACCTAACCAATCACATGTGGACCCACACCTAGACCCTAGTATCACCCAATGGCCGATCCAATCTAAGCCCACATCATCCATATTTAATTCTACAAATTGATACAATGTTACCACTAGGCTATACTATGTTTATTGTTATAAAATATAATGAATATATGTATGTCTATAATGCACATAAATATCACTAATTATTTATAATTAATATTATTAATAAGTAATTATTATTATTATTATTATTATTATATTATTATTATTATTATTATTATTATTATTATTATTATTATTATTATTATTATTATTGACATTATCTGAAGCATGTTGTTCAATGTAGCGAATCCAATTCCTAATATCTGAAAATGTTAAGTAAAATTTATAATTGTGAAAGCAAAATTTAAATTAATTATATATATTTAAATTAATTAACTTGTTAATATTTTAAATTAATTTAAAATTTAAATTAATCATATGTATTAAAATTTAAATTAATTAAATGTATTTATATATGTGTGTATTAATGCACACATATCATTAATTATTTATAATTAATATTATTAATAAATAATAATAATTAATATTATTAATAAATAATAATAATAATAATAATAATTATTATTATTAGTTGACATTATCTGAAGTATGTTGTTCAACCTTGAAAATTCAATTCCTAATATCTGAAAATATTAACAAGTATAATTTATAACAGTGAAAGCAAAATTTAAATTAATTTGATGTATTTAAATTAATTAACTTGTTAATCGTTAAATTAATTTATAAAGTGAAAGTAAAAT
>SKCR01005682.1:0-25726 GCA_019454045.1 Zanthoxylum bungeanum | reverse complement strand
CTAGATTTTAGTTTCAGATGTACCTTCCTCTCTCTAATTCTCTGAATAAATAAGGAGTTTGTATCTAGTTTTCTTTTAATTTCAGTTTTGTAATTAATTTTTATTTACTCTCTGTAATAGTAATTTACTTTCTTTACTTTTTCAGTTTTTACTATTCAGCTATAAGGAGGTAACTTCCCCTGCTAGGGTGAAAGGTAAAACTTTTATTACTGCTATTTAGATTAATTTCCATTAATTATAATATATTCACTGCTCAAAATTTGACTTAACAAGGATACCGCTATATTGGTCGGTTGGTAATCAATTATAAACTGGTTTTAATTTGACTAAGCAAGGACACCGTTTGGTTGGTCGGTTGGTAATTTACCGCCTATATGGCTCGTTTATGGACAAATATTGATACCGCCTTTATGGCAGGTCGGACTTAATTTGACTTAATCAGGTAACCGCCTAAATGGCTGGTTGGTAATGTTACACAAGTTAATATATTATATTAAGGGAGATATCTAAAATAGTAGTGGTAAAAGTAGATCCTTTAACCCTAGGATTTTATTTTATTGTAATTTTACTTTTCAATATTTACTTTATCGCATTTAATTTTCAGCAGTTTACTTTATGTCTTTTATTTTTAAGTTTTACTAGCCATAAGTATGTGTTGTAACTAAGTTAGTTATTTGAAGTTGTGATGAATTTTAATATCACCTGTTTATAAGGGGTTATTTTATAGTTTAGGTAATTTAAAGGTTTACTTATTAAGTCTTAAGCTTAATCTGTCTTGTTAACTGGCCACTAATAAGATTGATATGGTAAATCTAAAATAAACTTGACAAATGAATTTTAGGTTTCAGCCTTAGACTTAGTAGCCCACGATCTTCCTTGAGGATAGATAACCATTTAATAGATTTCCTTACAGGATAGACATATACCTATCGGGCGGTGGTAGCCACAATTGGAACTTAATCTTAATGAATCCATGTAATTTGGTTGACATAGACATATGGTTCAATTGGGTTATACTGGGTATTTGCATCTGACCATCGACAGAGGCTTTTGCATAATTTCGTGTTCCAGGTTAGTAAACCGAAATATTACACAAACATGAAATAACCACTTCATCTTTTAAAAGATATTGGAAAGATTCACAACCCTGGATAGTTTCTTAATATTGAATTTTATTTAATTTAATTTTGAGTAGTTTAATTTACTTGTTTTTAAGTTTAAAATCATCACCATTTCAAATCAATCAATCAACCTGTTAGATACTAGTAATCATTTGACCTCATAAAGTTAATAGATTAGGTATCAAGTCCTCGTGAGATCGATACTTTTTATACTACTTGAACGATACGTGCGCTTGCGTTATACGCGTGTGATTACACCGGTCAAGTTTTTGGCGCCGTTGCCGGGGACTTATTTATCTTTCACTATTAGTTTTTGGGTTAAATACTTTTAGTTGTATCTAATTTCTTTTTACTTATTGTTTTTATTTTCTTGTGTTTCAGGTTCTCAGACACTACATGAGATGAACTAGAAGCTTTGAAATCCAACCGCTTGACCCAGAGATTGAAAGAACTATCAGACAGTTAAGAAGGGAAAGGCGAGATGGCCAAAAAGCAATCGTTAACATGGAACCTGAACATTTGGAGGTTGCACCACCAATTCCCATTCGAGACAGAACCATTCCGGTGCGTGTGACATCAAAACATGCATTCAGATGATTCAGCAGTCAGTGCAGTTTGCGGGGAATGCAACTGAAGATCCTAATACCCACATCAGCAACTTCCTGGAAGTTTGCGGCACTTTCAATTACAACCGAGGAGCTGAAGAAGCAATGAGACTGCGGGTTTTTCCATATTCCTTGAAAGACAGAGTAAAAGCTTGGCTACATTCACTACCAGCTGGTTCCATCACAACTTGGAACACTCTAGCCACCAAATTCCTTGCAAAGTACTTTCCACCAGCTAGAACAGCAAAACTGAGGAATGACCTCACATCTTTTGTACAACATGATTCGGAGACTCTCTACGAAGCTTGGGAAAGGTATACAGATTTGCTCCGGAAATGTCCTCACCATGAGATTCCAAAATGGCTTCAAGTCCAAACTTTCTATAATGGACTTTCTGGACTGATGAGAACCACAATCGATGCTGCTGCTGGAGGAGCTTTAAGGGCAAAAGGAGAAGATCAAGCCTGTGACCTAATCGAAGAAATGACCAACAACAATTCCTTGTGGCCAACAAAAAAGAGCATGATTCAAAGAATTGCAGAAATTTATGAAGTTGGAGCCATTACAGCTAGGGGTGACAATTTGGGCCATGATTCGTTTATTTGTTCGATTTGATTCGCTTTAAAGCGCATACGGGTTTAAAAAAATGGATTCGTTTAATAAATGGGTCAATTCGATTCGATTCGTTTATTAAACGAATCGAATACGAATTTAAGCTCATTGATTCGTTTATTCATTTATGATTTGTTTTATTATTTTTATATACTAGTTCTTGTTAATTTTCAATTAAGATTCGAGAAATTATAGCTAATTATCAAATAAAAAGTAATATTTTCGATATTTGGTGAGGTATTTTTAGTAAATATATTAATTATATATTTCATAGGTATATATTTATGAAGAATTAATGTAAATCAAGTGTGGTAAATTATTTTATTAAATAATATTATTGACTAAACGAATAAATGAAGATTCATATTCGATTCGTTTAATAAACGAATCGAATACGAATCTTGACATTAGGATTCGTTTAATAAACGAATCGAATACGAATCCATCACATTTTGATTCGATTCATTTAGGATTCGATACAAATTCGATTCGTTGATTCATTTTGCCACCCCTAAATACAACAGTCTGTACCAAGCTGGATGAGATATGAAAATTCACGGAGACTCTCAGCACTGGATCCACAAGTTCACCATATGGAGGAGGACCAGAACCAAACCAACTTGAAGAGACGATGAATTTTGTCAACAATTTCAACAGACAAGGGAACAATCCATATTCCAACACCTACAACCCAGGGTAGAGGAATCATCCCAATTTTTCATGGAACAACAATTCAGGGCAAAAGAACTATCCACCAACTGGATTCCAGCAGCAGAACAAAAGCCAAAAGTTTGAAAAAAAACCAGAAATGAAAGAATGTATTGCAGAGATGTTCAAAAAGCAACAAGCAGCATATGATGCTATTTTTCAGAGCCAATCTGCTTCCATTAAAGCACTGGAGAATCAAATTGGACAACTGGCCAATGCTCAGAGTTACAGACCGCCAGAGAATCTTCCCAGCAACACAGAACCAAATCCAAGGAACATGAGGAATGAGCAATGTCATGCCATCATATTAAAAAGTGGTACTGAAATCAACAAAGATGTTGGAGTCAAGGCAACTACTGAGGAAGTTCCTAAAGAAAACAGTGAAGCAGTTCCACAGTTGGAGGAAAAAGAAGCAAAGGAAAAAGACCATATCACTCCACCTCCACCTTTTCCACAGTGTCTTCAGAAAAATAAACTGGACAAGAAGTTTGCTCGATTCTTAGAGATTTTCAAAAAGCTGCACATCAACATCCCATTTGCAGAAGCCTTGGAAAAAAATGCCCAGCTATGTCAAATTCATGAAAGACATTCTTTCACGAAAATGGAGATTGGGAGATTACGAGACAGTAGCATTATCAGAAGAATGCAACGCTATCATTCAGAGGAAGCTTCCCCCAAAATTGAAAGATCCTGACAGTTTTACCATTTCTTGCATCATATGAGAGCATAACTTTGGTAGGGCTTTGTGTGATCTATGTGCAAATGTTAACTTGATGCCTTTTTCTATTTTCAGGAAATTACAGATTGGAGAAACAATGTCCACCTCAGTCTCTCTACAACTTGCTGATAGAACGCTCGTATTTCCGAGAGGTGTAGTTGAAGATGTGCTGGTCAAGGTTGACAAATTTATTTTCCCAGCAGATTTTATTGTCCTTGATATGGATGAAGATGCAGACGTGCCAATCATCATTGGGAGACCGTTCTTGGCTACATGTCGAACCATCATTGAGAGGAAGCTTCCCCCAAAATTGAAAGATCCTGGTAGTTTTACCATTTCTTGCATCATATGAGAGCATAACTTTGGTAGGGCTTTGTGTGATCTATGTGCAAGTGTTAACTTGATGCCTTTTTCTATTTTCAGGAAATTACAGATTGGAGAAACAATGCCCACCTCAGTCTCTCTACAACTTGCTGATAGAACGCTCGTATTTCCAAGAGGTGTAGTTGAAGATGTGCTGGTCAAGGTTGACAAATTTATTTTCCCAGCAGATTTTATTGTCCTTGATATGGATGAAGACGCAGACGTGCCAATCATCATTTGGAGACCGTTCTTTGCTACAGGTCGAACCATTATTGATGTACAAAAATGATAATTAACCATGAGGGTACAGAACCAAGAAGTAACATTCAATGTTTTCAAGGCTATGAATTTTCCAGATGATGAAAAGAATGAGGAATGTTTCAAACTTGATGTGATACGTAGTACCATCCAGAACTCTAATGCAATGCAAAGTTCTACATGTCAATTGTCTGTGAAGCCTGAAGATAAAGCATTTTGCGTACTGAAGAAGCCTATTCTTGCACTACAAGTAACAAAAGAGGAATAATTCCACCAACTCAAAGAATTGGATGAATTTCACATACAACCTTTTAAGAATGCCAAATTGTACAAAGAAAAGGCCAAGAAGAGACATGATGAGAAGTTAGTGCACATACAACTGAAATCAGGGTAGAAGGTACTGTTAAACAAATCAAGGGTGAAACTCTTCTCATGGAAGCCAAAATCACGGTGGTCGGGTCCATTCCTAATCACCAAGGTTTTACCAGATAGATCCGTTGAGTTACATGATCCCGACTCCAACAAAACATTCAAGGTTAAAAACAAGTGTGTCAAGCACTACTGGGGAGAATCATTTGAGCGACAAAAAGAAAGTGTTACACTTTCAGATCCAGCCTAACGTTTGGGCAGCCACGTCTAGCTGACGACGTTAAACTTGGCGCTCGCAGGGAGGTAACCCATGCAATTTCTGTATATATTGTGATCTGATGTGTTTTATTTTTATGTGTTTAATTTTTACAGGTAAAGTTATTTCACGATGGAAGAAGCTCTCGCAAATCTTCACAAGCAATTTCCTTCTCTCCCTAAAAAATCTCTGATGAAATTCTACAAAGCTCGCTTGGAACAGATGAGACTACTGATGATCAAAGGTATTCCAACTGACATTAGTTGGATTATTGAAGCACGGGTCCGATTGGCAGGTGAGTCTTCTGACTCTTTTATTTCACATCTGCCTGGTTTAGGAAGAAGCACATATGCTAAAAAGAGAAGAGCTAAAAGAATGGGTGTATGCTATAAATGTGCTCGTATGTTTTGTGATACTCGTTGTCGTTATTTAGGAATGGTGTCTGATAACCGTGAAGATAAGATTTATTTCATTAGGGATGACTTGAGTAAGGAGTCTTTGGATGACATATTTAAAACTCTTGAGACGCATCCCAGTGAATATGTGTATCACGAAATTCGTGTGTTATATGCACAATTCCAAAAGGAAAGACAACAATTAAGTCTCGTGAATCTGACTCAAAAAGACCCTGTTTGCCAATTTATAAGAAAATTGGATGGGAAGCTTGTCCATGACGCATAGACGTCAATCAAGCCGCTACGTTTCTTGTACATATTAAATCTCTTTGTCTTTTCCTAATAATTGTGATTTGTTTTGTTGTTTTCTTTTATTTTCTCCGACAGGATCCAGACCTTTTTGACTATCACGATTTATTTTACTATTTAACTAATAATTGTCATTTGGAAGGTACTAGTGCTATTATTTTTACTCACCATTTTCAGGTGTTATAAATTCAATTCATCATTGCACTTTTGAAGGCATCCAGATAAAAATAGAAGCTACTTCAAGAAGATGAATTGTAAATATCTGTGTCTTTTGTGGTACTAGTGTTGGTACTAAGCCACAATACGTAGCAGCAGCACAAGAATTGGGACGAGTCATAGCTGAGAAGAATATGCACCTAGTATATGGCGGAGGCAATCTTGGACTAATGGGGATCGTTTCAAAGGCCGTACATGATGGAGGCAGTCAAGTTCTGGGAATCATCCCAAAACCCTTGGCAGAGGCATATCTTATAGGATCATCAAATGGAGAAGAACTGATCGTGCCAGGTATGTCTAAACGACTGATGGAAATGATTAATCGTGCTGATGCTTTTATTGCTTTGCCAGGTAGTTTGGGTACGTTGGAGGAGATTTTTACAGTGATATCTTGGGCGAACTTGAACATACACCAGCAACCAATTGGATTGTTCAACACATAAGGATTTTATGATTTTTCTTTGTGTATTTCTTGATGATGCTCGGAGAAATGGGTTTGTGTCAAAACCTTTAAAAGAACTCATCTTCACTGCCAGAACTGCCCAGGATTTAATTGACCAAATCTTAACCTTTGAACCACAAATTGACCATGTCCTTTCCAAGATAAAATGGTCTGAAGATGATCGTGGTAAGAAGCGTCGGATAAATCTGGATCTCAACCTTTAATTTCCTTGTAGATTTAGAATTTCAGCTAACCAGGTATTATCTTCTAAACTCATCTTCTACTTTTTCAGACATTAGGGACAATGTCTCATTTAGGTTTGGGGGAGGGGAATAATTAATTGTATCTTATTTTTATTGTGTTATTTTTAGTCCAATTTTTTTTCGAAAAATACAACAAAATTTTTTTTAAAAAAAAAATTTATGTTTTTGTGTTGTTTTAATTTGATTAATCGGGTGAAATTGGTGAGTGATAGCTGTGTAAGGAGTTCCCACTCCTGATACGTATTTCAACCCATTTTCGAAAAAAGTTAATTTTTGTTTATTTCATTTTGAATTATTTAATTTGTAAATTCTCCATAAAACTGACTAAAATGGATCTTCATATGCTCAGTTGGCATGTATTATCACATGCATTGTAACATACAGACATACAGACGTGCGCTTGCGTTATACGTGTGTGATTATGCCGGTCAATTACTTTCATTAAATGTTGAACATTCTTCCGGTAAACATCCATTCCGGAATGATCATCACTTTGATGCTCTTTCAAATGATACCATGTTTTGGGTTACTACTTTTAATTATTTACGATGTTTGTAATAAGAGAGCCTACACACATGCTAGCTACTAAATAAAAAAAAACTATAAAATATATATATATATATATATATATATATATATATATATATAATATATATATATATATAATAAAACTATTTATCTTCTCCATCATTTTACACTTGCTCTGCATCTCATATTGTTTTTCTCATTCTCCTTCTCTTTCTACATCTCATACTCTTTCTAATTTTTTTCAAATTCTTTTCAGAAGAAGAGTTTTTTCATTCCTGGCAAAGCACTCAAGAATACTTGCAATATCATTGGAACAACAATAAGAAATATTGAAAGTGGGCTTTACATATTTTTAATCTGGGTGTCAAAAAATATTTTTTGTGGGTAAATTCTAGTATTATATATTGATATTTTGTTTTACACTTACATAATATATATTCATACAAGCTAAATATTATATATCCTAGGTTGTGGTGTGAGAACTTACCGAATAATTTCATCCTCATTTTGTTTTTCATCTGTTGGAAGTTCTCACACCACCTTATTATTTTGGCACACAATAAGTCACCCCATCTTGGGAAGATTTTAATATGTTAGTGTACCAATAATTTTCTTCCCAAAGTGTAAGATTATACACGCGAATGAACTTTTGGAGAAATACGTTTCTTTATCACACCTTAACACATTTACAATTTTGAGTGTAGACTTAGACATTAAACATGTTGATGTGGCAAAAATAAGTGATAATAAGTTTGTTAACAATAATAAATTATATGTTAGATATATAACAACAATTCTTAGGACATAACTTGAACAACAATGAACTAACTTGTTTAAATTTCACAAGGTAAATGCTTTATATGCGTGGGGCTCTCCTAAGGTGGTGTACTTGTGTTGTTACTGTAAAATACCAACCTACACATATTCTGAATTTCTTAATTAATTTAGAAAATTTAAAATATACAAATTTTTGATTTCATGATTTTAATACCGTTTTATGAATGGTAATATAATAGGAGTCTGGAAGCTGATAAGATCATACAAGTAGAAAAGAAGCTGTTGGCAAACAACTTTAAAAAATGGAAAAAAAAATACTAAAAATTCTAAATGCAAAGAAATTGCAAATGAAAGAAAATATATCATAGGAATTTATATATGAAAAAGAAATAAAAAAATCAGCTGCCATTATAGGGGAGATGAGCATAAGGATGAGAATTGATAGTCCTGGTAGATTATTTGAAATGGATTCAGATTGCAGTGTTGAAAGTTTAAAAAGATTGAGTTGTAGTTTATGGGTGGACTCTGAGAGATGGAAAAGAAGAATTTATAGACGAGAATTCATATTTAAGGAGAGCATTGAGAATTGAATGAATTAGAATGATGAGTAGACTGAAAGATTGCAGTAATGATGAGAACGATGCCAAGCCAAGCCAACAAGTTAGGCAAATGAGATAGATGGAGAAGGATAATGTATCAAAATATAAAAACCGAAGCTTGAAGTCATAGAAAGTCTCAGCAAAATCAAGAACACAGCCACTAAAAGAAATAGTTGGAAAATAAACCAGAATAATTTTTCATAAGAAAAAAATACTTTTAACACATCAAAAAAGAAAAAATATTCACACCCAAATAAGGACATTGAAACTAAAAAAAATAATAATTAATTTTTAGTATATAATATTATTTATATATTATTTATTATTTAATGATAGGATTTCATATTAAAAACTCGTATAAGATTGATAAAATTGAAGGCAACATAGTACTGTTCCTACCACTGTATTTTTGTTGTTGTTCTAAAAAGATACTTTGAGCTTTTGCAAGACTATCGCAAAAACCCAACACTTGATTTTGATTTTTATTAATAAAAAATAGTTTTTTAATTATATAAAAAACTAAAAACATATAAATTTTTAATTACATTCTAGTGTACTTTCATTCCGGAGTGATCATCACTCTGGTTTAATTCTATTCTAGAGTAATCATCACTCCGGTGTACATCTATTCTAGGGTGATGTCAATCCGATGAACTTTTATTCCGGAGTGATCATCACTCCGATGTATTTTCATTATGGAGTGATGTCAGTCACTCCAGTACACTTTCATTCTGTGGTGATGTCAGTCATTCCGATGTATATCCAATACATAGTGATGATCACTCTGATGCACTTTTATTCCGGAGTGATGATCATTCCGGTGCACTTCAATTTTGGAGTGATGTCAGTGACTCCGGTGCAGTTTCATTCCAGAGTGATTGACATCACTCTAGTGTACTTGTATTCCGGAGTGATGTTAGTCACTCTGATTACTTTCATTCAATGTTGATCATTCTTCCGGTAAACATCCATTCCGGAGTGATCATCATTCTGATGCTCTTTCTAAAATGATACTATGTTTTGGGTTACTACTTTTAATAATTTACGAAATTCGTAATAAGAGAGCCAACACACAGGCTAGCTACTAAATAAAAAATAATAAAAAATATATATATAAATAAACTATTCATCTTCTCCACCATTTTACACTTGCTCTGCATCTCATATTGTCTTTCTCATTCTCCTTCTACATCTCATACTATTTCTATTTTTTTTTTTCAAAATTATTTTCAGAAAAAGAGTTTTCTCATTCTTGGCAAAGCACTCAAGAATATTTGTAATATCATTGGAACAACAATAAGAAATATTGAAAGTGGGTTTTACATATTTTAATATGGGTGTCAAAAAATATTTTTTGTGGGTGAATTCTAGTATTATATATTGATATTTTATTTTTGCACTTTATAATATATATTCATACAAGCTAAATATTATATTCATATAAGCTAAATATTATATATTCTAGGTTGTGGTGTGAGAACTTACCGAAGTATTTCATCCTCATTTTATTTTCCATATGTTGGAAGTTCTCACACCACCTTATTATTTTGGCACATAATAAGTCATCCCACCTTGGGAAGATTTTAATATGTTAGTGTACCAATAATTTTCTTCCCAAAGTGTAAGATTATACACGCGAATGAACTTTGGGAGAAATACGTTTCTTTATCCCACCTTAACACATTTACAATTTTGAGTGTAGACTTAGACATTAAACATGTTGATGTGGCAAAAATAAGTGATAATAAGTTTGTTAACAATAATAAATTATATGTTAGATATATAACAACAATTCTTAGGACATAACTTGAACAACAATTACCTAACTTGTTTAAATTTCACAAGGTAAATGCTTTATGCGTGGGGGTTCCTAGAGGTGGTGTACTGGTGTTGTTGCTGTAAAATACCAACCTACACATATTCTGAATTTCTTAATTAATTTAGAAAATTTAAAATATACAAATTTGTGATTTCATGATTTTAATACCGTTTTTATGAATGGTAATATAGTAGCAGTGTGGAAGCTGATAAGATCATACAAGTAGAAAAGAAGCTGTTGGCAAACAACTTTAAAAAATGGAAAAAAAATACTAAAAATTCTAAATGCAAAAGAATTGCAAATGAATGAAAACATATCAGAGGAATTTATATATGACAAAGAAATAAAAAAATCAGCTGCCATTATAGGGGAGAGGAGCATAAGGATGAGAATTGATAGTCCTGGTAGATTATTTGAAATGGATTCAGATTGCAGTGTTGAAAGTTTAAAAAGATTGAGTTGTAGTTTATGGGTGGACTCTGAGAGATGGAAAAGAAGAATTTATAGACGGAGAAATTCATATTTAAGGAGAGCATTGAGAATGGAAAGAAATAGAAAGGTGAAAGCAGACTGGAAGATTGCAGTGATGATGAGAACGATGCCAAGCCAAGCCAACAAGCTAGGCAAATGAGAGAGATGGAGAAGGATAATGTATCAAAACATAAAGACCGAAAGCTTGAAGTCATAGAAAGTCTCAGCAAAACCAAGAAACACAGCCACTAAAAGAAATAGTTGGAAAATAAACCAGAATAATTTTTCATAAGAAAAAAATACTTTTAACACATCAAGACAGAAAAATTATTCACACCCAAATTAAGGCCATTGAAACTAAAAATAATAATAATTAATTTTTAGTATATAATATTATTTATATATTATTTATTATTTATTATTTATTGATATGATTTCATATTAAAAACTCGTATAAGATTGATAAAATTGAAGGCAACATAGTATTGTTCCTACCTTTGTATTTTTGTTGTTGTTATGAAAAGATACTTTGAGCTTTTGCAAGACTATCGCAAAAACCCAACACTTGATTTTGATTTTTATATAATAAAAAATAGTTTTTTAATTATATAAAAAACTAAAAACATATAAATTTTTAATTCCATTCTAGTGTACTTTCATTCCGGAGTGATCATCACTCTGGTTTAATTTTATTCTAGAGTAATCATCACTTCGGTGTACATCTATTCTAGAGTGATGTCAATCCGATGAACTTTTATTTCGGAATGATCATCACTCCGATGTATTTTCATTATGGAGTGATGTCAGTCACTCCAGTCTCCAGTACACTTTCATTCTGTGGTGATGTCAGTCATTCCGATGTAATCCAATACATAGTGATGATCACTCTGGTGCACTTTCATTCCGGAGTGATGATCATTCCGGTGCACTTCAATTTTGGAGTGATGTCAGTGACTCCGGTGCACTTTCATTCCGGAGTGACTGACATCACTCTAGTGTACTTGTATTCCGGAGTGATATCAGTCACTCTGATTACTTTCATTCAATGGTGATCATTCTTCCGGTAAATATCCATTCCGGAGTGATCATCACTCTGATGCTCTTTCTAAAAGGATACCATATTTTGGGTTACTACTTTTATTTATTTACGAAATTTGTAATAAGAGAGCCTACACACAGGCTAGCCACTAAATAAAAAAAAACTATAAAATGTATATATAAAAATAAACTATTCATCTTCTCCACCATTTTACACTTGCTCTGCATCTTATATTGTCTTTCTCATTCTCCTTCTACATCTCATACTCTTTCTATTTTTTTCAAAATTCTTTTCAGAAGAAGAGTTTTTTCATTCTTGGCAAAGCACTCAAGAATATTTGCAATATCATTGGAACAACAATAAGAAATATTGGAAGTGGGTTTTACAGATTTTAATCTCGGTGTCAAAAAATATTTTTTTTGTGGGTGAATTCTAGTATTATATATTGATATTTTATTTTTGCACTTTATAATATATATTCATACAAGCTAATATTATATTCATATAAGCTAAATATTATATATTCTAGGTTGTGGTGTGAGAACTTACCGAAGTATTTCATCCTCATTTTATTTTCCATATGTTGGAAGTTCTCACACCACCTTATTATTTTGGCACATAATAAGTCATCCCACCTTGGGAAGATTTTATATGTTAGTGTACCAATAATTTTCTTCCCAAAGTATAAGATTATACACGCGAATGAACTTTGGGAGAAATACGTTTCTTTATCCCACCTTAACACATTTACAATTTTGAGTGTAGACTTAGACATTAAACATGTTGATGTGGCAAAAATAAGTGATAATAAGTTTGTTAACAATAATAAATTATATGTTAGATGTATAACAACAATTCTTAGGACAGAACTTGAACAACAATTACCTAACTTGTTTAAATTTCACAAGGTAAATGCTTTATGCGTGGGGGTTCCTAGAGGTGGTGTACTGGTGTTGTTGCTGTAAAATACCAACCTACACATATTCTGAATTTCTTAATTAATTTAGAAAATTTAAAATATACAAAATTTTGATTTCATGGTTTTAATACCGTTTTATGAATGGTAATATAATAGCAGTCTGGAAGCTGATAAGATCATACACAGTAGAAAAGAAGCTGTTGGCAAACAACTTTAAAAAATGAAAAAAAAATACTAAAATTTGTAATGCAAAAGAATTGCAAACGAATGAAAACATATCAGAGGAATTTATATATGACAAAGAAGACTGGAAGATTGCAGTGATGATGAGAACAATGCCAAGCCAAGCCAACAAGCTAGTCAAATGAGAGAGATGTAGACGGATAATGTATCAAAACATAAAGACCAAAAGGTTGAAGTCATAGAAAGTCTCAGCAAAACCAAGAAACACAGTCACTAAAATAAATAGTTGGAAAACAAATCAGAATAATTTTTCATAAGAAAAAAATACTTTTAATACATCAAGACAGAAAAATTATTCATACCCAAATTTAGGCCATTGAAACTACAAATATATATATTAATTTTTAGTATATAATATTATTTATTTATTATTTATTGATAGGATTTCATTTTAAAAACTCGTATAACATTGATAAAATTGAAGGCAACATAGTATTGTTCCTACCACTGCATTTTTGTTGTTGTTCTCAAAAAATACTTTGAGCTTTTGCAAGACTATCGTAAAAAACCTAACCTTTGATTTTGATTTTTATTAATAAAAAATAATTTTTTAATTATATAAAAAACTAAAAACATATAAATTTTTGATTCCATTATAGTGTACTTTCATTCCGGAGTGATCATCACTCTGGTTTAATTCTATTCTAGAGTAATCATCACTTCGGTGTACATCCATTCTAGAGTGATGTCAATCCGATGCACTTTTATTCCGGAGTGATCATCACTCCGATGTATTTTCATTATGGAGTGATGTCAGTCACTCCAGTACACTTTCATTCCGTGATGATGTCAGTCATTCCGATGTCATTCATTCCAGAGTGATGATCACTCCGATGCACTTTCATTCCGGAGTGACTAACATCACTCTAGTATACTTGCATTCCGGTGTGATGTCAGTCACTCTGATTACTTCCATTCAATGATGATTCTTTCTTCCGGTGCACATCCATTCCGGAGTGATCATCACTCTGATGCTCTTTCATTCCGAAGTAATCATCTATCGAGTGTACTTCTATTCCGAAGTTACGTCAGTTACTCTCAGTCACTCCGGTGTACTTTTCCCCTTGAAGTGATGCCAATCACTCTAATGTATTTGTTACTTCGGTGTACTTTTTTTCCGAATTGCTATTAGGCACTCATATGTACCTCCATTCCAAAGTGAGGCTGGCCACTCCACTGTACTTTCATTCCAGAGTTATCATTACTCCATTGTACACAACCTACAATATGCACATCCAAAAGAAAAAATAAATTAAGTATAGTTGAATTATTATTCCACAAGTAAGAGTTTCAGTGAAAAGTAATACATTGGTATTTTTTAAGCCTAAAGTGAGTTAGAGACAGAGTTCTAAAGGGTCATTGTATTTGATCCCACGTCGCTATATAAATGTCAACTTCATCCCACATCGATTATATTCAAAATTCAAAGCCTAAACTTCCATATATATGGTCTCTTTTACACATTTAATATTAACAAAAGCAAGCTTATCGAGACTTAGTATATATATAGTAGATATACACTTTTATATTTAGAAATTTCGATATGTGAAATAATCCGGATCCAGCCCTTTAGGTTTCATTTATACACTTTGCGGCCTAAAGCAGCTTCTGCATAGCCTATAATCACTGTGTTAAAAGAAATGGTTGATGGGTTGCTTTTTTGGGTTAACTAAATGGGCATATATAATTTGGGATGAGTTTTCTAAAGATTCAATGAAATTGTCTAGTTGGGTATCTGAAATGGCACTGTTTTTGAATGATGTTATGATGATTTGGGCGTGGCCTTGCTTGAATTGGAGCAAATGGGTGCATTTTTTGAGTAACCGAAAATGGTGGTGTTTGAGTTTTTTTACGTGAATTTGCTCAGTTGGGTGTGTGAGCAATTTGATTATTTGTCACTAGTTTGAGCATGATTTGTAATTGTGGCCAACTGGTTTTTATTTTTAATTTTTTAAAATATATAGAAAAATTCATTGTAACCTAATATTTTTTTAAATAATACTGTGCACTTTTCAACTAGTATCATAAATATTATCCCAGTGAATGGAGTAAATTTTTGGTGTAATAGAGGTATGAGTGACATGATGTCACCAGCGAATTAGAAAATGACATGTATAATTTAATATATATTTTTTAGTTGTTTTTTAATTTTTTAGCACGCGTGACAATAGATGATTGGCTTGTTACATAAATGACGTGGTACCTCTGTTGCACCAAAGATTTTCTCCTGTGAATGAGGTAGCATTCATCAATTAGAGTGACATTTTCAATACAACTAAATTACTTATTAAATATAACTTCACTTGTGGATATAGTGGCTGGAATATTAGTTGAGAAGTATCACTTAAAAAAATAATAAATAATGCTACAATTATAACCTAATACAAACTAATTAAAATATCGAATAAAAATATATAATAGTAAAATAAATCATATTGAAGTATGGGATATTTTCATCCAAAATAATTTTTACAACCATGTTAATGTTTACAAAATGACCTGCATAAAGATAAAAATATAAATAATGGTGCAGTTTTATTTGTTTGATGCTAGAATTTGTATCTTTATCACTCGTTCAGAGTATAAATTAATTTTGAATCATGAAGAATTAATTAATTAATTTTAAATGAAGAATTTTTTTTTCAAATGTTGTATCCAGCATTCCTTTACTATGATTAAACAAATTAAATATATAAGTTGGAAGTGTACATTATATTTAGTCTGTAAAAGAAAATATTGTAAAAATGTGCACATTGTTAATTTTCAGAATCCTTCATTTATGAATTATTATCATTTCAAATTACTGAATTACAATTGATAATTACCCAATAATTTATTTATAATTGATTCGGAATGCAACGTGTCTAACTCTGATTGGGCAGTTACCTTACATTGCTACCTCCTTTGTGCCTATTACCTAAAAACCCTCGTTTGTTTAAACCTTTCAGAGAAAATTTTTAGATCGGCTCCGACTCAACTAGCGGTTCAGGTCCGACTGATGGCGATGTCACAATATGACCCGAATTTTAAACCCGAATTCGAACTCTACACCATCCCTAGTCACTCCAGTAAGTACCTCTCTGCTTTTTTTACTCTAAATTTTCCGTTTGTTTCTCGAGAAACTATTTTCTCAGGAATACTTTTTTTTTTTTTTTGGTGAAAACAAAATTAACTTTTTTATAACGGAAATTATTTCGTATAGGTTGGTTTAGATGGGACGACATTCACGAAACGGAGCGTATTGCTCTAAAAGAGTTCTTCGACGGGAGCTCAATTTCGAGAACTCCGAAGATATACAAAGAATACCGAGATTTTATGATAAACAAGTACAGAGAAGAGCCTTCTAGAAGGCTTGCATTCACCAAAGTTAGAAAATCACTGGTAGGTGACGTTAGTTTGCTCCATAAGGTCTTTAATTTTTTGGATAAGTGGGGTTTGATAAATTTTGGTGCAATTTCATCACCCGACCATAGCTTAGAGGATCAAAAACTTAAGATCGAGGAAGGTGCCCCCAATGGTGTTCGTGTTGTTGCATTGCCAAATTCATTGAAACCCATTTCGGCTCCCAATTGTGGAGGAGATGTTAATGGTAATGGTAGAGTGGCGGTTGCGGCTGAGGCCGGGCTTAATTTGCCTCCTTTGGCTTCGTATTCAGATGTTTTTGGTGATTTGGTGAAGTTGAAGGGGTTTAAGTGCGGTAGTTGTGGTGAGCAATGTATTTCCGGAGGCTATGAATACAGCAAGGTATATTTATATATGTACTGTTACATTTACCCTTGATGATACAGGGTTTTGATTTTTTATAATACTTGGCTTACAATGTGATCATAGTTGTATATGATGTCTTGTGGTATTTACTTAAAATGAGGTTTTATAGGGGTTGTTTCTTATAGTGATTTTTGATATTTGTTGTTGGAGTACTGATGGTCTACCATTATGACCTCGCAATTTCTATGTACCAATGTCGAATCATTGGTTTACCTTTAATATTGGAGTTGGATATCTCACTCCTCCGGGGGCTGATGTTGCTATACATATTTAGGTGCAGCTGTGGAATAAATAATATATATCGGGTGTCTGTGCCGACACTAACAGGTGGAATTACTTTGATTACCTGGGTATGACTTAGGAGTCATTTATGCGGTTTACTTGATCTTGGTGGTTCTGTGAAACTTGTTGATATGCAGTATATAGTATTTGAACTTGAATTTTCTATACAAAAGTACACGTAATGAGTTCTGCATGTGTGCAGTTCAAGGGAGTAAAGTTTCAAATCTTTAATTTTTCGAGAATTTAAACATCTGAAATTCTGAATCACCAATACAGGTATATTTAGTGCTAGATGTGGAAATGTGCAGATTTTTTCTGTAGATCTACTTTTGAAGATATCTAAAAGTCTTTTCATTCTCTTTTGACATTTTTTCCTTGATTGTGTTTGATTTCCTTTTAATACTAATTTTCACAGCAGCAGGGAAGTTTCATAATCTGTGAAAAGTGCTTCAACAACAGAAATTATGAGGAGGACATGCCCAAGGATGATTTTAAGTTGAATGACCTAGGAGGAAACAAGTTTACTCATGGCGCTACTTGGACTGAGGCAGAAACTCTTCTTCTTTTAGAATCTGTTATGAAGCATGGAGATAACTGGGAGCTTGTTGCTCAAAATGTTCCAACCAAGACTAAACTTGATTGTATTTCAAAGCTCCTAGAGCTGCCCTTTGGAGAGTTTATGATGGGTTCTTTGCATGAAATGAATAGTTCTAGTTTCCCCACTGGGAGTGTGAACAGCATAAAAGGAGGACTGTCAGCTTCATCTGAGAATCAAGAGGTTGTCAAAATGGAGGATCGAGTTCAGGAGCAGATGAATGAGAGTGAGCATAATGGGATTGCTGCGACTGAAGAACCTCCTGCAAAAAGAAAATGCATTGCTTCCCTTTCAGATGCTGGTAGTTCATTGATAAAACAGGTAAGAGGCCTTGTTTGTGTTTTTGTCAGTTAAAAACATCACCAGACTTTCCTTTACAATGGATTATAGTGATGCTTCATATGAAGTTCTTTTTTTTTTTTTCAAAAATTTGTTTCTCAATTGGAAAAGTTGTGTGTAATTTTCAAACTTCAAATTATGTTCATTCACAAGGATTTAAAAAGTTATGGTGATTGCTTTTGGCGGCTCATGAAGGCCGTGGCATACGTTAACAGGAAATAAAGTAAAAGGAAGGAAAAAGGACCTAGTTATCTAGTCTGTTCTACTGATTGCCATTTGTATAGACTATGGGCTAAGAATTTAGTGAATAAGAGTATAAGACTTAATTCTCGCAAGTATTAATACATGATAAATAAAACTTTGATATCTTAATGGTCTCAGACAATGCATGCCTTTTTTCCCTTGACCTATAATTTTTTTACTATTCTTTTTTCGATTAGGTAGCTCACATCTCAACCATGGTTGGCCCACATGTAACTGCTGCTGCAGCTGAGGCTGCAGTCACAGCAATTTGTGATGAAAGCTCATGTCCGAGGGAGATATTTGACAGTGATGAGGATTATCTAGCTAATGGATTATGGTCTCCCACTGCGCTTTCAGAGCCAGAGAGGTTGATTGTTTTGTAAATTTATTTTCTTGTTTTTTCGTATTATGCTATTAAAGTTAATGGTTAAGCTCTTGCTTTGTTACTATAACATTGAAAGTTATCTTGTATTTTGTTTTGTGTATTTCAGAGCACACCAGGTTGTTGCTTCAAAGATGGAGGAGAATGAATCAGGTATTTGTTGTAAATGACATTGCTTATTATTGTTTGGCCAATTTCAAGGTACTAAATTACAGGAACAGAGGCTAGCTATTCGAAATGTGCCTTTTGCAGATGGTCTTGTTTATTTCTTCACACTCCTTTTCTGAAGTTTCCTAAGATATGAACTTTCAGCTTGATGTGAAATTTTCTTTTGGTCATTGGATATTGTCAAACTTATGACCTTAATGTTTATTTTTCGGTTGTTTAGTCTTTGAATTGGATTTTATTATCCTCGTCCTCAGTCTTTCAATAGTTGGAGAGTGCTTTCCTATTGATTTATTAGCTTTCTTTTGTTTACATCCTACCTATCTCTATCTGAACCAACAAGTTCTTACAGAAACTCGGGATGCATCCTCAAAGAAGGATGACATACCTCTAAATTTACGAATTAGAGCAGCGACTGCGACTGCTCTTGGGGCGGCGGCTGCTAATGCCAAATTATTGGCTGACCACGAAGACAGGGAGATTGAAAACTTAGTGGCCACCATAATTGAGACACAGGTGATTATAAATTTTCTATTTGGGTTTTCCTTTTGTTGAAAGACTTGCTATTTTAGTGGTTTGTAGCCCTCAACTTTTGTATTTTTCCCTCCTAAATGCATAACAATAGTTGAAGAAATTGCGCTCCAAAGTAAAGTATTTTGAAGATCTGGAGCTGATAATGGAGAAGGAATATAATGAAATGATGGAACTGAAAGAATGTCTTGTAGAAGAGAGGATTGACGTTTTACAAAGGGCACTTAAAGCTGGGGTACCTAAATGGAGGGATTATAGTTAGATAAGATCACTATCTGGTAGTGTACTCTGATGTAGTTGTAGATCAATACATGTAAAGAAGGAGAAGTATCGTTGATGAGTCTGAATAAAGATGGATTTGCTTGGATTCAAATGTATGATTTGGGTTCAATATTTTTCCTTCGAAGCAATTGCCAGTTTCGGCCATGGAACATTGCACTATTACTTGAAAAGATTTATACAATTGGATGAAGTCTCTCTGGTATTTATTGCAATCTCTTGAGTTTTTTTTTTTTTTTTTGGTTTAAATCATAGTAAAAGGTGATTAAGCTGGAAGATTAGATTTGTCACATTTGGGAGCTTGCTTCCTGCTTAGTCTGGTGGTAGACATTCAACGTTTGATGAGATGCCATGAAGTGGCTTGAGGTTCAATATTTTTTCTTGGCCCATATCTCAAGATATGAGACTTTTGCTGGAGCTGAGTTATGATTGATCAAAGAAGAAATCAGAAACACGCAACCAAAGTATCACTTGCTTAAACATTTACATTTACTATCTTCTAAAAGGGCACACTCTGTACATCTAATTTTTGCACTCATTTGTAAAATCTCACAATTCCACACTATTAATAATGTAAAATATTCTTGCCCTGCTCACCAATGAATTTAGACCGAAGAAACTAACAGTCATTTCTGCCTTAAATGGGTTTCAAAGTTTAATCATCTGTGCAGGAGATATCACTATGCTACTTTTATACTGTAATTTTGTTCTCTTGTGGTTTTCTTGAAGCAATGACCTGGCCATAACGTATCAAAAGAGCTATGACCTATGAGCAAGATTTGATGAGTTTAAAACTTTGGAAGCTTCGTCTTTTAAAAAAGTTTGCAAAGAAGAAGCTTCTTGCTGCCTCCTGGGGAAGTTCCGGAGGAATATTCAAATTCCCTTTCACCTGTAATATGGATTGTCCTATCTGATGCTGGATGGAGTCAACAATTTTGGGGTCAACAGGATTTCCAGAAGCATCCGTGACGAAAAAGGTATCTTTTGCTTTTCTACCCTTAGTTGATATTTCTGCTCTTCTAATGCACAAACCATACTCGCGAAGTATCCTGGTAATATCCGAAAGGAGACCAAAGCGATCGTCTGTGTAAAGTTCCAATTCAAGGCCCTACATGACAGCAATAATTCACTGCTTCAGTCATGCTCTGAGTATTGAGGGAAACTGATTGATCAAGTGGTGAAAGTAAAACTAACCTCTGATGCTCGCCTCTCAATTGCTGCTTCAAGACATGCTATAACACGTTGTCGTTCAGCTTCTGAGCTTATAGGGAACCCATCTACATGTTTGATATAGTATTCCTACAAAATTGATTGTGTTAAGTGACAATTATAACAACAACCAGAATGTTCAAATGACAGATTATTTGATAAATGCATCTGCGTCGCCTCATAGATTAATCTCATATTGTAAATGCTCTGCAAATACCTGATAAGCTTCTTCCATTCTTCCTGCAGCGACTGTTCCATGATAAACCACATATTGCATGTCTGTTAGACTGCATAGTGTGTCAAACAATAACTTTGGCCGATCTTTAGACCTTATAGTCACAGCTGCATAGTCTCTATCACTGCAATCCAGTACAGTTACACGGGGTCTTGAATCGTGCTTTGCATAATCAGGCCTCTCAAAATCTCTATCGGCAAACAACATTTGGTGCAGTCTTCTTTCTCTGTGAACTACCCTAGCTGAAGAAATAGACATTCTTGGTGTCCTCAAATCACCGTTGCCTCGTAGGACATTACATAGAAGTTTCTTAATCTTTGATAGCCTTTTCTGGTCTTCAATTGCACAGCCGGATGATTGGTCCTTGACATGAAGCACTGCTGCAGCTCTAGCATTATGTGTCCAGATTTCAGCGCTAACCACGTTGCAGCTGAGATCTGTTAGGACAGCAGATACCTCTGATAGCAATCCAGGCCGGTCGGTTCCAGTTAGTTCAATCGAGGTATACTCTTTAGAGGGCACTACACCAACAGAGCTTCTCATTGAATTTAAGAAACTTGCATTGGTTTCAAGAGTCTGAAAATTTGAATATACGAAGACAGACTAATTGTCAGTATTTTTATACCCAAAATACTCCGGACTTCCTGAATAACAACTTAATGTTGCTTACAGTTTTTATATAACTGATTGTTGCTTGATCTCCGATCTTTTGGCCATTGATGTCAGTGACATAAAACACTGAAAAACAAGTAGCCAAGTTAGAAAATTAAAGGGAGCAAAGAGATTTTTTTTGCCCCTTAAATTATAAAAGTTTACAACCTTACCATCCATTGAGTATCCTCCATCAGAAGATATGTATGCTTTGGTAATAACAAGGTTGAGGTCTGTTAGAAATTGGATTACTTCAAGTAAAATACCATGTCTGTTAACGGTATCAACCTAATCAGGAAGAAGATACTCAGTTAAATTTCCATATACTTAAAATAAGCAAAAGAAGTCGTACTCAGGCTGCCGCTATATCAAAAATTGACTGAGAATATGCGGTAGTTACCTGAATAAGAGTGGCATGCTCACAAACATCATTGTCAATCACTACTCTGCAGCCAAATATTCAAAATGCTAAATAAATAAATAAATAAATCTTCCAATAAAAGAAATAACTACAACCTACTTGAAAACCAATAATTCTTGCAAACCCAGAAACTAATTTTGAAAACAAATCAAAGAGAACCCATATGTATGTTTATTCATACCTTGGTGGGTTCATTCTCCTTATAAGCTTTGCAAACTCATCATCCATTTCTGAATATTATCCCAGAAAGCCAAGACTCTGAATCTAAGCAGAGAGAGCGTAGTGAAGCGTTTAATCGGTTTATAAAGTAGCGGGCGGACACTTGAAAAGTAATGAAGCGACTGTTAATCTGCCCACAGATAACGTGCGAAAGTAGTGGCGGGTACGTGTTCGCTCGCTATTGGTAGAAGAAAACTAACACGGTTACACGGCAAAAATAAAAGCTGACTAGTCAATAATACTCAATATTAACGCGCGCGGGATTTAATCCACCTGATATTATATGACGGGGCATAAATAGTATAATGGTTTTAATATAGATAATACTAAAATTTTGATGGAAAATTATGATTTATAATTGAATGTAATTTAATATTACATAATATAATGGAGAATAATGGGTCATAATATTGTCTAAAAAAAGGTTGATAATATGATATTTTAAAATATTATTTGTTAAATAAAAATTAAAGGAATTTAATGTAATTAGATAGGTTTTTAAGATTAAAAAAAAAAAGATAAATATTTTAATATTATTTTTAAGGGATAAATTTTTCTTCCTATGTAATGTTATTTTTTAAAGTAACGTTCCAACTCCAACCTCGTGATTTGACGGCTTATTTTTAATGACTCAATATTTCTTTTTGTTTCATTCTATTCCACTCTCTTTCATATTCATTCATCAATCCAAACATAGCCTAAGGCTATGTCTAAATTGATGGAATGAAATCGTTTATAATAGCATATAACATAATGGAATATAATGAAACAAAATAGAATGGAGAATAATATATCATAACTTTTTTTTAGGAAAAAGCATAGGTTTATAATGTAATATTTCAAAATATTATTTGGTAAATAAAAAAAGTAATATAATGGAATGTAACTAAATAGAATTTAGAAATAATTGCTTCCTTTTACATTCTAAAAGTAAAAAATAAAAATAAAAATATTTTAATGTTATTTTGATGGGATAAATTTGTCTTCACATATACGTTATTTTTTTATGTTACGTTTCATTCTTAACCCCCTGATTTGGACGATTCATTTTCAATTGTTTAATATCCCTTTTTGTTACACTCGCTTCCATTTTTTTTCATCAATCCAAACATAACACAAAGCTATGTATGGATTGATGGAAGGGGATAGTTTGTAATGGAATGGAATGGAACAGAACAGAATATAAGGAATTGATAATAACGTACCATAACCTTGTTGGGAAAAATAGAGGTTTATAATGTAATATTCCAAAATATTATTTGATAAATAAATAGTAATAAAATGAAATATAACTAAATATGTTTTTAAAGACAGTTGTCCTTAGAGATGTCACTTTTTTTAGAATCCAGCCGGAATCCGGAAAAATCCGCCTCTGCATTAATAAAAATATAAATCCAGATTTAAATTCTAAGGATCCGTATGGATCTAAATCCAGATTCAGGTGAATCAGAAATCCAAATATCCGAATCTGGATATAAAATTAAAAAAAATGATAAAATCTTAATTTTATTTATGATTTTATTATAATTTTATACTTAAATTTAGATTATTTTAGATACATTTTGAATTGTAAATGTTGTTTTAAATGTTAAATTCATATTCTTTACTTATGGATGCTATTTTATTTTCTTTTAAGTATTTAAAATTAAATAATTTAAAAATAAAAAATAATCCAAATTTTTTTACGGTTGTAGATATCCGGGAATCCGCACAAAGAATACCCACATCCAGATCAATATAAAAATATGCGGATTCAGATTCATAAAACTTAATGCGGATCCAGATCCATATTTTTTTATCCCTAATTATACCATTTTAGATTTTAAAAGTGTGTGTGTGTCTATATATATATATATATATATATATATATATATATATATATATTAATGTATTTTTTCAAATGATAAATTTATCTTTATAGATTATGTTAATTTTTTAAAGTTATATTACATCACCAACTCTTGATCTGGACAACTCATTTTCAATGGCTGAATATCCCTATTTTGTTACATTTCGTTCCTATCATCTTTCATCAATATAAATAATGAATATTAAATATTTTTGTTGTCTAATATGTGTCATTTATTGATTTTGACATGCAAATTAATCTTAATCATTACCAAAATCAGAACATAAACTATAAGACTTAGAAAAACCTGGAAAAATATTGAAGATAATCGAAACTGGATCCAAGTCGAGCTGCCTCTGTCCTTAAGAACTTATTAGCTCCGCCTCGGTGCTATACAAATGTCTTGTGGCTAACGTTCTCACAGGATTACTTGGATGCTTCTTGTAAAAGAGACACTTCTTTCACAAGAACTTGAACAATGATAAATGGTGAGAACTCTCTTGATTATGAAAAACTCAAAACCTCATAATATGCAAGACTTTTAAGGAATGTATAGGAAAAATTAGTGAATAGAAATGAGAATCCAACGCCTTATTTATAGACATGGAAGTTTAGCATTGAAAATGTACCCTTATGTCAATTAAGGCCATTCCTAAAGGTTGTGTTCTTTCCCCTGAAAAGACATACGCTTCCCTTTAAACCCAAAGATTTAATCTATTTACTTAAGGATTACATCCTTTCATTTCCTATATAAACTCTTATAACCATATTTAGAAACTTTTCCTATAATCTTCCACAATTTTCTAAATATTCATGTAGACACTTAAGAGAGTTTCCGTGAAATAAAACTGCATCGAAATAGGTAGTTTTCACCTTGAACATTTCGTAGTGAATGACAATCGGAATTACTTGGCGAACCAGTGACCCATAGTCTTAAACTGTTCCGCCGTTGGTGTAAACCAAGACAATTGCCAACACAGAGCTTCACTTCGACCATTTCTCATTCTATAATTGTGTTCATTTCAGCCATGAACATTGGTCTTAGATTCATTAAGTACTTTAGGGAATTCAGCCTTTAAAAACTCTCATGGAAGCGGTCTCACTTCTTACTTGAAATATGTGATCTAGCATAAATAGGTAATCTGTCTTTCCCATATTATGACTCTTCTCATGATATAGTGATAATTAAAAGCCTTCGCTTATCCTAACATTGACAGACAGCACTCTGCGTCATTATAGGAATAGGGAAAGAGTATAAAACTCTACAATGCTTATTTTGAATTGCACAAAGTTTCAGTTGTCCATTTTGAACCTAGATCTTGGGATCTCCAGTCAGCTAGGTTGGGTTTCCACAATGACAATTCTTAATTTATAGGCTTCAATTCCATTCCCCTCGATGACTTCTCAACTTGCTCTTTAGGTAAACATTTAGTAAGTGGATCCGCTAGGTTTTCCTTCGATTTGATATAGTCTATCGAAATCATGTCACTTGAGAGCAATTGTCATATAGTATTATATCTGCGACGTA